>JBCJKH010049244.1:35721-49981 GCA_039877255.1 Loriculus beryllinus
TACCCTCATTGTAGGAGAGGTCACTGCCACTATCGAAAGAAAAGCAATGAAGGCAAGGAGAAATGCCCCCATGCTCCCAGGCTGCCTCCCCACTGCACCCAGAAACCCTGTGTGGACAACTCAAAGCCTGGATGAGAGGGGTTTGTGAAGGTGTCCCTCTCTTGTCTCTGCCTTCCTTCCCAGGATGAGTACATGGCTGACCTGTACCACTTCTCCACCAAAGAGGACAGCTACGCCAGCTACTTCATCAAAGTAAGTCCTCTCTCACACTCCTCCTCAGCATGTGAACGTCTCTTGGAGTATGTCTGAGCCATGCCTTGCCCCCATTCACACTAAGCCCTCTGCTTAGGGCAAGGGACAGCCCCAGGCACCAGTAACTGCCTAAAGCTTCCTTGCTCCATGCACTGCAGGTTAATGTCATCACTAGCACCAACTACTTGTCCTGATGACCCTCCCTCTACCCACCACTACAGACATGGTCCGATGACCACAAGGGGGTTCCCCTTGCAACTCCCCCTTTGCCCTGTCTGCCTGTGGGCACAATTCCTGGTGGGGAGTCTCTCTGAGAGGGGCTGATGCCAAAAAAAGCACTGTTTGCCTGTCCCATGTCCGGCAGCTACTGGAAATCCAAGCTCAGTACCACCGGCAGTCCCTCGGATCTCTGGACTCGGCTCTGGCAGAGCTGAAGGAAAGCCACAGCCAGACAGGTACCCGCTGTCTCTCCATGCAGCCCAGGGAGGACTGCAGCTGAGCACGGGGCATGCAAATGTGGCTTGTGAGGCTGGGAAAGGCAGGTTATCCCTTCATGTGCCCGCTGCTGCCTCCTACATTGGGTTGGTGGGTTGGGAACCACACCATGGGGATGCTGCCCCTGCCTCCACTCTTGGTCAGAGGGAGATGTCACTGTAGCCCCAGAGGCCACCATCCCTCCTGACATTCACCTCTCTCTCCAGAGCCCTCCTTCACTGCAGACACCCCAGTGGTGGGGTACTACGGTGTGCCCCTAGAGACACACCTCAAAGGCTTGGGCCGGGAGATAGCGCTGCCCATCGAAGCTTGTGTCATGATGCTGCTGGCCTCTGGCATGAGGGAGGAGGTAGGCAGCACTCCTGACCTCCCATCACCCTCCCTCACTCCCCGAATGCACCCCCCCCACACATCCCTTCCCTCTTCTACCCCATCTCCAGGGACTCTTCCGGCTGGCAGCTGGTGCCTCAGTGCTGAGGAAGCTGAAGAGCAGCCTGGCCAGCGGCTCCAATGCGCTGGAAGAGTTTTACTCAGACCCTCACGCCGTGGCTGGTGGGTGCTGGTGATGCAGCATGGGGGGACATGACCGGGCAGTCCCTGCTGTCCCCCAGCACCATCACCCCCATTGCTCCCCCTCCTCTCTCAGGTGCACTGAAGTCCTACCTGCGGGAGCTGCCCGAGCCTTTGATGACCTTCGAGCTCTATGACGAGTGGCTCCAAGTGGCCAGGTAGGTGCAGGCTCTGGGGCAGAAAAGCCTGTCAGGGCTCAAATAAACCCAACTCACCCCTCTCCATCCCTCCCAGCACTCAGAGCAGGGCTGCTCAGCCTCGTTTGCCATGTGGGGAGAGACACAGCATCTGACCTGTCCCATGCTCAGCAGAAATCCACATAGCCCAAAATCTTGGGGAACAGCAATAAAAGTGGGAAGAGGAAGGCTGCAACCCTTTATACTGTAGAAACAGTATATTGTGTGAAGACCCACTTGACCTCAACGGTGTGAGCCCCATGCCCAGTGCCCAGTTTGGGCTTTTGCTCTTGGGATGGAAGGAGTGGTGAAGGAAACACGGCAAAAAGCCATGGAGAAGGGGAGAGTGTATTTCTGAAGGGATCAGCTCCATGCCAATGAGCCCCATAGTCACAGTGAAATAGGGTGCTCACCCCTGGGCCCACCCAGAAGCTGTGTTTGTATCATATGAAACCCTCTGAGCCTTTGGGGTGTGATTTTGTCCTCTCTGGATGCCTGCTTAGCTGCCCAGTAAAGGCAGCAGCAGGGCATCCCCATCCCCAAGGCCATGGCTCACATAGGGTGCCTGACACTGACCGTCTTCCCTTGCACACTGTCCCTTTCCACCACAGGGAGCAGGCTGAGCTCTCCACTCCTCCTTCTCTCTTGCAGCTTAAAGGACGATGAGAGCCGCATACAGAGCCTGCGGGACACCTGCAGTCGCCTGCCCCATGAGAGCTACAACAACCTGAGGTGTTTTGCAAGGACACGGCTCCTTCAGCAACCACTGGGGCAGTTCTTCCTTCCCCAAACCCATACATACCACCCACCTGACCTCCTTTTACCCACAGGTATCTGATCAAGTTCTTAGCCAAGCTGGCCGAACACCAGGAGGTGAACAAAATGACCCCCAGCAATATTGCCATTGTGCTGGGTCCCAACCTGCTGTGGTCACAGCAGAGCACAGGGTAAGACCTTGCTTGGAGGGTGGGAGGCAGTGCTCTGGTGCAGACTGGGGTGCCTTGAGAGCAAACACCATGGGAAAGGCTGATCCAGCAGCCTTCAGGTTGGTCTAAAGCACCTCCATCCTCAAGTTCTGACCCTTGTCCCCATGGTCCCTGACTGGCACATCCCTTCACCAAGCATGTGTCCTCTTGGCCACACTGCAAAGTAGCACAGGGAGTGGCTGAGCCCTGGAGAACCTATGACATGGATGGCCTCCAACACCAATTCCAGGGATTCCAGAACAGGCCCTACCACCCCCCTCAGGAATGAATTATTAGAAGGGTTAACGGCTCAAGATCCTTTTTCTGATGCCTCCCTTCACCTCTGTCTCTCAGAGACCCAATGCAACTGGACTTGGCCTCAGTCTCCTCCATCCAGGTGGTCAGTGTGGTTGAAGCCCTCATCCAGAATGCAGATACCCTCTTCCCTGGAGGTAGGGCCAGGGCCTCCCCTGGGGGGTGACAGCCCAGGGTGAAGGGAGGAGGAAGAGAAGGGGACATTTCTCCTTCCCCAGGGGGAGAGAAGTTGGGGGGCTGCACCAGTCCGCTGCCATGGAGTCATCAGGGGAAGCTCTGGGCAGCAAGCCCCTCCTCATGGCATCTCCTCCTTTTTCTCCACCCAGAGATAGATTTCAACATCTCGGGCATGTTCATGCCACCTGCAAACAGCAGACTTAGCGAGGCCACCCCAATGGAAGAGCTGACCCTTGATGTCCCTCCAGCCAGCACCCCCACTCTCTCGGATGGAGAGGTGTAAGTCTGGTGGGAGCTGGGGGCTATCCCACCTCTCCCCATGTCCTCCCTCATCCCACCCCACACCAGGCCCACCGTGCCCAGCCGAAGCCTGACTTGCCCCATTCTCTGCACAGCACCTCGAGGGATCCTGAGCCCAGGTCATCCCCAGCAGTGACCAGTCCATCTCCTGAAGCTCCAACGCTGACTGACGACACCGCGCGCAAAGGTTAGGGTGCTCCTGATGGCACAGTGCTTGGGAAATGACACCCCGCAATGCCACCTCCTCTGCTTTGCCTTTATCCTGTGCGAGAGGGTGCTGGGGACGTCCCTGCCACCAAATGAGAGTTAGAGCATCTGGTCGGGGCAGCATGGTCAGGATCCAGCCCCTCATTGTGTGCTCCAGCCCCAGACAAGGTGGCACCGTGGGATGGGCATGGTAAATCTGCCAGTGCCCTGTGTAAGAGGGGTCAAAGCTCATAGCCCCTTGTGAAGGAATGAGGATGGAAAAAGCCCTCAAAAGCTGTTGGGTCTCCAGTATAGGAGCTGGGCAAGGGGCAGTCTGTCCCTCTGTAACCCACATCTGACACCCCGGGGAGAAACCCCAGCAGAGAAGACCCCATCCCACCTCAGCTTTGTTTCCAGGCAAGCGCCCGGCTCCAGCCCGACCCATGATGGCTCCACCACCTGTGGCCCAGCCGCGCAGCACAGCCCCTGCCCCGGCAGCCCCCAAGCATGCAGCCAGCCCCAAAGCCCTGCCTCGACGGATGGCCGGGGCGCCCAGCAGAGCCCCCTCCGTCCCACCGCCGCTCCCGCCACAGCCAGCACGCCGCCATAGCCACGATGCCCCATCGCCGTCCCACGGGCCTCCGGTCAGCGAGGCCGACGCAGGGATCACCATGGACTGTGCCCTCGGCACCGTGGACGACGGGCAGCCGCTGCCTGAGGCTGGGAGCCCCCTGACCACATCACCCATGCAGAACTGAGCAGCGAGCAGGATGGGTGCAGTGCCCCCCTGGGACCCGGCAGGCACTGTGGAAACAGTGGGGTGGCCTGAGGGATGGCATGCCTCTCCAGCTCCTCCATCTTGCCTAGCGCCTGCCTCCCTTTACTCTCCCATCTCCACAGCCTCCTTCCCTGCACCACCATGTCCCTGCTGGGCCCAGCCATTGCTGAGGGACCCAGGGTCCCGCTCAGGTCTCCGTGGGGAGCTGGGAGGGCAGGAGACGGATGGTGGGGAGACAGTTCTGGGGCTGGAGTGGGCAGGTTCTTCTGCAGGTACACAGCACCCATCACAGCCCCTTCTGCCCCATTGTGCCATAAAACGTGTTGCCTAAGGAACACACAGATATATATATATATAAATAAATACATGTGTATATTTTGCAACGAGGTTATTTAGGGAGCTAGTGGCACAAGTCACAAGCAGGTACGCGCAGGGCCCAGCAGTGCGCGGTGCTGGAGGGGGTGAGCCCGCAAGCTGCAGGCGGGAGGAAGGGGAAATTGTGCAGGGACGCCAGGGCGGAGAAGGGCGGAAAGGGGCGGAAAGGGGCGGAAAGGGGCGGAAAGGGGCCGAGAGGGGCGGAGAGGGGCGGAGAGGGGCGGCTCGGTGCCCAGCCCGCTGTCCGCCGGACCCCTCAAGCCCGGCCGGGCAGCAGGGGGGGCGCTGCCGCCGCGCTGCCTCTCCGGGAGGAGGCGGCTGAGGAAGGTGACTTTAACCAATCGGCAAGCGCGCTCAGGCTTTGTCCCGCCTCCCACCGCCTGCCTCGGCAGTTGATAGGGCTGCGTTGCTGTCGCTTCGACCCCGCCCCTTCCCCTCGAGAGCGACAGGGCAGCGCTCCTGCCGCTCAACGCGCTCCCCGCTTCCCATTGGTGGCTCTCGCTGCCGGGGGGCGGTGATTGGCGGTCCCGCGGGGCGGGGCGGGACGCGGCGGCCGGCCGGCGGCCCGGCGGGCGGTGCGGCGGCGTTATGGCGAGCTGCCGGCGGCTGAGCGGCGCGGGGCTGCGGGAGGTGCTGGGCCCGGCGCAGGGGCTGCTCTTCGACTGCGACGGCGTGCTGTGGGCGGGCGAGCGCGCCGTGCCCGGCGCCCCCGAGCTGCTGGAGCGGCTGCGGCGCAGCGGCAAGGCCGCCCTCTTCGTCAGCAACAACAGCCGCCGCTCCGTGGCCGAGCTGGAGCGGCGCTTCAGCCGCCTCGGCTTCCGCGGCGTCCGCGCCGAGCACGTCTTCAGCTCCGCGCTCTGCTCCGCGCTCTTCCTCCGCCAGCGCCTCCTCGGTGGCGGCGGCGTGGGGAGCGGGGACTCGGGCGGCCGCGTCTTCGTGCTGGGCGGAGAGGGGCTGCGCGGCGAGGTGCGCGACGCCGGCCTGCGCCTGGCGGGAGAGGGCGAGGCGGCGTCCGCCGAGCCGGTGCGGGCCGTGCTGGTGGGCTACGACGACCAGTTCACCTTCGCCAAGCTGGCGCAGGCCTGCGGCTACCTGCGCGACCCGCAGTGCCTCCTGGTGGCCACCGACCCCGACCCCTGGCACCCGCTCAGCGACGGGCAGCGCACCCCCGGTGAGCCCGCGGGCCCCTCTTGCTGCCCCGGGGGGTGCGGGGTTGGCCTCTGTTGGGCTTCACGGTCCCCAGGCGAGGGGGTTCCCTGAGCATCGGGATGCTCCCGTTCATCCCTTTCAGCATCCCCGTCCGTTTGCGGGACCCTGGGTGCTGAGCTTCCAGCAACCGGTTAGCCCGTGGCTACGTCTTTTTCTCCTCCCTCTTCTCTCCAGGGACTGGCAGCCTCACAGCCGCGGTGGAAACGGCTTCAGGCCGCAAGGCACTGGTGGTGGGGAAACCGAACACGTACATGTTTGATTGCATCGTGGAGCGTTTCGGCGTCGACCCGGCCCGTACCCTCATGGTGGGAGACCGTCTGGAGACAGATATCCTCTTTGGCAAGAACTGCGGCCTCTCCACCATCCTAACCCTGACGGGTGTCTCCCGCCTGGAAGAGGCGCAGGCCTACATGGCCAGTGACAGCGCCGCTGCCAAGGATATGGTGCCCAATTACTATGTGGACAGCATTGCAGACTTGATACCAGGTCTGGATGAGTAGCAGTCTGTATATGTGAGGACAGAAGGGTCAGGTTCTGCATCCCAGATCTCCAGCTGTTCCCATTTCTCTCTCACTGCCCTATTTCCTCAGTTCCTGGTTTCTTCACATTCCAGTGCCCTTCTCTGGGGGCAAAATGATGGGGGGGGGTGGCAGGAGGGACCAGGGCTCAAGTTGTCATCTTTCTGCTGAAAGCTATCCATGATGAACAGTCTTTCTCTCCCTTATATGCTAGCTGCCAGTGTCTCTGGGAGACAGCTGGAGGCCTTGAGCCCAACATGAGGGTCACATCAGTGTGTCTGTGTGGCCTCATCCCCTGCAAGGGTTAGGGACTGGGTGTCTTACTGTTTTTCTCTTAGGTAACCAGTGGCGGCCTTTTACTGCTGTCCCTTTGCTCATAGCTCTTTAACTTCTGAGCTGCATCCTTGAGGTCCTTGTAGTAAAGCCCCTCCTCCCCAGGGATGTTATCCACCAGGTCTCCACCAGTGCTAGGGCATGTGGAAGGAGTGTGCTGGAGCAGTGAATGAGAGCATCTGTGCTTCCCATGAGTGAAAGGGAGCATTGCCTCATCTCTTCTCTCCCCCGTTCCTTAGACTATGTTTCCTTCACTGTCCCCCTGCCCCGACTCAGTTAATAACTGTGCCAATGTCTGTCTGAGGGACTATGGGAAGGGAAGAGACTGATTGAGGGGTTTTTTTGTGCCAAACTGACAAGCTGTGATTGTGCACAGCGGGGCTGCGGTTGTACCTTGTTTTCAAGCACCTTTACTGAAGGGGCTTGTGAAGGAGAGAGGGCTCCTAGACCACAACAGCACAGAAATATTGGTCTGTACCGAGTGCTCTCTCCTCAGTTGGATTTTGCTGTAGTACAGTGAGAGAAAAGGGCTGCTGGGGGGCTGTGCTGCAGCTGCTGGTGTGCAGTGAGATGGTGGTTGTATTGTCACTGCTGTGGATGTGTCACAGCCATCAAATCCATTCCTTGCTGCTTTGTCTTTTTACCTTTTTTTTATTATTTTTTGATCTTATTTATTAAACTTATTTATTGTTCGAATAATGTATGATTTGTATAAAGTGTGCTGACTGGTTGCACCAAGGGGACAGGAGGCAATGCCTTTGGGCCTCCCTTACTGTCCGCGTCCCATGTTGATGTTCTTGCACTCACCGTGTCTCTGTATATAATAAAGTGTGAGCGTGGGCTGGAAATAATCTTCTGTATTCGCTTGTGGTCTCATCAAGGTGATAATAGCTTTAGGTATCTTTGAGCCCTCGAAAATGAGGATGTGGCAAGACTCACTCAAGGGGGTGCTGCTGAGTAGGCAAGAGAGAGGTGGACAGCATTTTCAAGCTGCTGTTTGCTGCTGTCTCCTGCTGGGGTCTGGAACTGGAGTGGAGGGTGGAGGTGGCTGATGGGGCAATGGAGTGGGTCATGGGGTCTGGTCAGGCGAATTGGAGCGGTGAGTGATGCTATCTTTGCCACCCAATTCACAGCATGGCTGATTAATTGCTGGGGAGTGGTGAGTTCTTGTGCTGTGCCTCAAGTCTGCCCACTGCTAGTCAGGAGGACCCCATGTGACCCTGCACAGTGATGCCCAGCTCTGCTAGAGCAGGGATGAGGTGTCACCTCTGTCATGTAGCTTGCAGAAGGCTGAGAACTGTCCAAATCAGGTCTTGCTGTGGCCCTTCTCAAGTACACTAAGCTTTGAGAGAAGGAGATGTGGGTGTTGCTGTACCCCTGCAGGTGATCCTTACTGGGCTGTAGCTTGCCATCCTTTGTATCCTCTCCCCTGTAGTACAGGGAGAGGATACAAACCCTCCAGTGGGTTTGGCTGTGACCCCAGGCAGGAAGGAGAAAACAGCTTGGGAATGTATTTTGCCTCCCTTCCTCATATGGGAGCCAAATTTCCCCCTTTGTCTGTCAGACCCCTTTAACAGCTGTTTATGGTGACCAAGCATCACATCTCCTTGAGAGATCAGTTCTTCAGCTCAAGAAGCGATCTCAGTGTACATTAGTGCTGTGTCAGCTCATGGGAGAATTAAAGGCAACTTACTGGCCCTAAGACAATTCCAGCTAATGAGAGTCTTCTCCCCAGCTCCCCAGTAACTTAGGAAACAGCCCTCTAAAACAAAAACTGACCTCAAAAGCTCTTGGAAGACTGCCCTTTATCTTAATCAGTCCCTTCATGGGCAACTTTCTCTCCTTTTTGTCTGTCCCATCTTCAATTAGACAACCAGAGGACTGGTGATCTCTTAATGAGTGTCTGACCAACACTTGCATCATCAGCCAAAGCAAGACTGAGACCTAATGTGTCTGCTAACTCTGGCTGCTGAACTAGAGAAACCCAGACCCTGATTTATTTTTCAGAGCTCTCAGATCTTATATCAGGCTGAAACTCAGAGTGCTGTTGTTGTGACTTGTGGCCACAGATGGGAATGCTCAGTATGGCTCAGGATAGACTGAGTTGGTTAAGCAAGCGTGTACAGAGGACACAGTGCACAGCAAGAGCATCCCCAGGAGATTCCCTCTTTTTAATAAGGTGCTTGAGGATGAATGCTCTGTTCTTTCCAGCTCTCCCATCCAGCAAACAGGAGGTTGGAGGCTGTGGTATCCCAGGCTGGCACACCAGAAACAGAAGGGAACCCAAAAGGTCCTCTGAGCGTTACAGCCCATGTTCAGGCTCTCTCCAAAGAGATTTTGGAGTTCATCCTTTGAATCCCAAATGGTGAGCCAGCCAAGTAGGTTTTCTTTTTTCATGTGGCTGCTGCTGAAAACAGAACTTGGCAGAGGCGGTGTTGATCCCTCTTGTTAGCATGGAACTTCTCATCCGGTGCACCTCTCCTTGAGGGCTTTGCTATGAAGCAAAGGTGTACTTGGAGCAGAAGGGGAAGAGGCTTCACCTGGCCTTCCCTTTGTTCTTCATGTAGCTGACAGCACCAGGCAGGGGTGACCTGTGTCCTATACGTGCTTCCACTCCCCAGCAATGGAAGCAGAGGGAGAAGTGCTGCTTCTAGCCATGGGGCTGTTCTTGCTTTGACTGGGGATGAGAGCAGCACTGTAGGGATCCATCATGTCTACCAGGTTTGGTCTTGTGTGGCTTCCCTCTGCTATCGTTGATCCTGCACGTACTGAAGGTGAGTGTGAGCAGATGTTGTTAGAAATCTAGATGAAGGACAGTGAGTTTCTATCCAAGCCCTTCAACCACTGACACTAAGGGATCTATGATCCTCATGGAGGTCAGGCCTTGGTTTCCTCTGGGATGGGTCTGATGGGGCTGTTGAAACTGAAGTGATGCCTCCTGCCTGGGTAGGCTGTTTTCTTGTTGTTTAAAGCAGTTTCTCTTCTTGGGTTGAGTGGTTCAAGGAACCAATGCAGTTGCCAGGGAGCAGAGGGCTGGGGAGAGGGGAGCTGCAGCAGGAAGACGGGTGGGAAGCCCAGCTTGGTGTAGCACAGGGAAGGGTGTTTATTTTCTCACGTTCAGAAAACTGCATCTTCCTTTCCTGCTGTGCAATAGAGACAACACCCAGCAGGTGCTAGTCATTCCACTACCCCAGGAGCCTCGCATCCTTCATCTGTGAGTGCAGTTACTGTGGCAACCGCTGGCTGGCTGATGTAAAGCAGCAACCTACCGAGCACTGCTGGCTATGGGCAAGGCCTGGGAGAGGCTGGGCATGCCTGCACTCCCCTGGTTGGTAGACAGGCAAGTACATCTTGTCTCCCAGACTCCAGCCATCCTTTGGTTGAAATGTTCATCATGCTGCTATTTTCCTGGGTCAGCATATTAACAGGTGCTTCCTATGTTCCTTCTCAAGCATTCCACTTTCTTCCCTTGCACAGAATCACAGAACGGTTGAGGTTGGAAGGGACCTCTGGAGGTCATCTTGTCCAGCCCCCCTGCTCAAGCAGTGCTCCCTGCAGCAGCAGCCCAGTTCCATGTCCAGACAGCGTTTGGCTGTCTCCAAGGATGAAGGTACTCGACAACACAAACTCTCTGGGTAGCTAGGCCAGTGCTCAGTCACCCTCACAGTAATAAAGTATTTCTGTATGTTCAGAGGGAGTCTCCTCTATTTAAGTTTGTGTTCATTGCCTATGATCCTGTTGCTGGGCACCACTGGGAAGAACCTGGCTCCATCTTCTTTGCACCTTCCCCTTAGATATTTATATACGTCAACAAGGTCCCTCAGAGCCTTCTCTTATCCAGGCTGAACAGTCCCAGCTCTCAGCGTTTCCTCATAGAAGAGATGCTTCAGTTCCTTAGTCATTTTTGTGACTCTTCCCTAGACTTATCCCTAGATTATTCTTTCCCAGGGGCAGGAGCTTACAGTTCTCCCTATGAACACCATGAGGCTCCTGCCAGCCCTCTTCTACAGCCTGTTAGAGTCCCTCTGGATGGCAGCACGACCCTCTGGTGTATCAGCCACTCCTCCCAGTTTTGTGTCATCAGCAAACTTGCTGAGGATACACTCCACCTCATCATCCAGATCATCAATGAAGATGCTAAAGAGAGTCAGACCCAGTATTAACCCCTGAGAGACACCACTAGCTGCTGGCCTCTATCTAGACTTTGTACCACTGATCACCATCATCTGAGCACAGCACTTCAGCTGCTTTTCAGTCCACCCCATTGTTTCCTCCCCCAGGCCATACTTCCATCGGCTTCTCTATGAGTATATTACAGGGGACTGTGTCAAAGACCTTACTTGAAGTCAGGGTAGCAGTTGTCCGCTGCTCTCCCCTCACCTACCAAGCCAGACATTTCATCATAGTTTATCAAGCTGATCAAGCAACTGGCACTTCAGAAAAACAACAAATGGGCACAAAGATATTAATCGGTGAGTAGATGCCTTTAACATGAGGAACTAACGATCATCCTGGCTGGGAAGCTGCTAGTGCTCAGCCACATGACACGGTAAGAGAACTGGGAGGATATGGAAGGTGTTGGGACTGGCAGGACAGAGGAGGTTTTCTTGCATGGGAAAGTGCCTCCAGAGAGGATCATGATCCCCGTAACCTGCCCGATACTTGCCTAACCTGATGTAGGAGTCCCCCTCTGCCAAGGCAGGCGGCTCTGGCGCCGCCCTGTCCCGCAGCAAGAGAAGCAGCCTGCTGCTGCCTGCCCTGGGAAGCGGTGTTTGCTCTTCCTCCAGCAGCATGTGGGGAGAAGTCCCTCCTCTGCAGCTTCCTTCTCCTCACTCCTTACCCCTCCACCCTGCAACATGGGCTGCCTCATTTGCTCTATGGACTCTGAGCCCAACCACCTTCACCAGGCAACCCAGGAGGCTTGCATGGCTATGCACGTCTAGGAACTGCCGCTGTGTTGTTGGGCTCTGCCTGCCTGGAAATTTTGTGTGGATAATGTATTGGAAGTGCTCCTGGCAGACAAGCTGTCTTGGCAGTCCATATAATCCCTGGGAGGTACTGAACAGCTGAACATGCTGAGAGCTATTAAAAGCCATTAAGAACTCCACCAACTTAAGAGAGTTATCCTGGTCTTTGTAGCTCCAGTATATCACAACAGCAAAGCACTGTTAGCTCTGTGAGCCTTCAGAATGGAGACAAGGGAAACGTGATGCCAGAAACATTTCCAGGTCACAGGGTAGCCTGCAACAATCCAGGTTGTTCTGCCCCGTGATTTAGCCTGCTAGATGTGCAGCTCCAGCACCTAGCAGTTTCCATTCTTTAAACAGGATATTGCTGAGCACAGAGGTGCTCTCTTCACTTGTTACGAGTGAAACCTGTCATTTAAATGAACATTGTCCATCACATTGCCCAAAGCCCTGTGCCAGCCTTTCTGCTCACCAGCCCTTGCTGAACCTCCAGCCTGGATCTCTCAGGAGCTGCACAGAAAGTGGTACCCAGTCAAAATCTGGGGGGCAAGAACTGCTTCCCTACTTGACCTGTTTCAAGTAACCTGAAACAACTCAGATGGAGTTTGTTTCCTCCAGGTGCGCTCTGCCATTGTACTACCACTGCCTGTGTGCAAGTAGTTTATTCCCACAGCATGGATTCAAAAGGAAATTGAGTCTCAGTGAGCTGTAGATTAGAGATTTCCCACCTGCAGGGACAGCGATAATTGTGGCCCAGGCAAGGTGCCCTTTCCTCACAAAACAGAGGTGTTCCTGACTTGGTGTCCTTCCATGGCCTAACTACCTGTTAACCAGCTTTGAGCAGAGCCTAGGGGCGGTGTGGAGCATTGCCAGTCCCTGTTTGTACCCTTGCAGAGTTTGGGAATGGAGGTGTGAGGAATGGCAATGTGCTCCCATTCAGCACTCCAGTACAAGGGGACCACATGCCTGCCACAGCCTTGGAAACCTGGAGATTGACACATCCCATGAGATGGGGTGGCCATGCTCCTTCAGTGGAGAGCATAGGCTGTGTCTAGACAGAGCTTCCCTATGCTCACTGCTTCGTAATCCACCCCAGTCTCATTAGTTGCCTTCCCTTAATAATTTCAGGAGTGAAAGGACCTGTGTCATTGAGCAATCCCACGCTGCGTTGGACTCCTGTTTGGCCACACACAGCTCTGAATGCCCTTGAGCCAATGTTGCTGAAAATCTACCTGTTGGTGCAGGCTTTTGAGCTGCTGCTTCCCAGTTGCCTGTTCACGCAGCCTGACAGTAAGGATGCTCTAGAGAGCTTTCTATAGAGGTGGTCCTCCTCATCCCAAAGGTCACTTGTCACTTGCTGATGAGCTGGGGAAAGCAGAACAGTCCTTCCTATTAGGCTACCCTTGTTCTTCAGGCCAACCAAGGGATGGATGTGGTCAGTCATTGCAAGTACCACATGGGCCCAGCTGGCACATCTTTTAAATGGCAGGAGCTGAGGTAGAACCCCTGGTGCTACTTGCTAATGCAATACAAAACTCTGCCATTACTGCTTTAGGTGTGTTGCAAGCTTTCCAGAACAGTGTCTCCAGCAGTGGGACACAAAACAGCAGCAGGAAAACCTGTCACTGTAGTGACTTAGGAAGAGATACCACTCCCTGGAAAAGGAGCTTGTGAGTTACCTTGGGGTTTATTCTGGCAGCACACTTCCAAGCTCAGCAATGTGAAGACATCCTGTCCACTACCCGTATTTCCTCCTCCTGCCCTGCCAATGTCCTGCAATGTAGAAGAGTAAGGCACCTACAAAGAGTAATCCTTACCTGCTCCTTGTCTCTTGAACTTGGATGCTGTGCCAGGTGCAATAAGTAAATTAGACATCTCTAATGTCTAATTAGACACCTGTCTAGGGCTCTCGTCCTCCCATCTCCTGCACTGTTGTTCTCAAGGCTGAAAATGAATCTAGAGTAGGAGGCTTCTGCCTTGTGTTCCCATCATGCCAGCTGCAGTGAAGTGACACCAGATTTTCCTTTCATTTCATAATATTCATGACAAATGGCCTCTTTCCTTGTTCCTTTCTACTGCAGCTACCAGCACTCCACTGCCTGTCAGCTCCTTGTACAACCACTGTGAGCTGTGCATTCCCACCACCATCCATCCCACCAAGACCAGCTTGGTGACACCAAGAGGCCTCAGCGCTATGCATGGTAAGAGATAAAAATGCAACTGGATAGAAAGAAGTGCAGCTGAAGCTGCTTTCCAGCAGACCTTATTTTTGCTGTTGCCTGAGTCTCCCATCTCTCTGTCTGACCCAGTAAGAAGGAATAAATGTTAAGTTTCACGTTAGAGTTGCTCCACAGAACTGCAAACCCAACATAAACTGGTGCTGCAAAAAATACCTTGGGCTATTTTCACATCGGTGTGATGTTCAGTGACAGGAATGCTTTCACCACAAGAGAGGGGGCTCTGCCAGGCAGGAGCTAACAGCTGGAAGTTGAAGAGTGGGATGGGATGGGATGGGATGGGATGGGATGGGATGGGATGGGATGGGATGGGATGGGGTGGGATGGGACGGAATGGGAGGGGGTGTCATCCTGACCCACGAGTCACAGAAATATGGGTTGACAAATGGCAGCTGGCTGGGAAAAGA
>JBCJKH010049245.1:0-11945 GCA_039877255.1 Loriculus beryllinus
GTAACTGAATTATGAATAAAGGCTCTCAACAGCATGAAAGTGGATTTTCTTGTCTTTTCAAAAAGCCCTCAAGAGAAAACATGCTATCTTCTGTAATACTGCCCCAAATGGCTATGTGACTTGTGAACTCAGCAAACGCGCATAGCCTGACCAGGCATATGATACTTCTGGAAAAAGCACTCAAAAGAATAGAGAAAATAAAAGCAGCTACAGGGATACACAAAGACAGGTAACCTGTAAGGACATCAAGCAGCCTAAGAGAAGATTTGCAACAGAGACAATGAAAAAGCAAGAAACTGCAAGCTCAAAGCAGCTTCTATTAAAAAAAAATAAAATAAATCCATATTACCATCTGCTAGAATCAAGTCATATCAGATAAGCAATCAATCATTACAAGCTCCTTAACGCAGAATAATTTCTTCTATTTAAAGAAGAGCTAAAGAAATTTGGTTTACACTAGTCAGGTGAAGTTGAATGCTGTGAGATTATAACTACTCAGACCACTGAAATGAAGTTTATTGCTAAAGTAAACCTTTAAATAAAAGCAGGGAAACAGAGAACACATGAGAGATGAACTGTAAATATCTCTACGAATCTCCTAGCATAGACTCCTAACAGACCTGGGGCAGAGCTGCTCAAGCCATGGACAAGTGCAGGCACAAAAGGAGCATTCACATTGCCTGCAGGGATAAACACTCCAGCTTGTCAATAGAGTTTGAGAAACTCATTTGCAGCTCTTGAAGCACTGTCTGAACCTGACCTAGAGATACTAGGCCCTCTTCAGGGCCCCTTTAGTATGTTACACAGTCTTGAACAAGGGATTTAATTCCTTTATGAATTTCATTCCCTGTTTACGCTGCTTCAAACACACAGACTAAACTCTTCCAAGGCCACTCTTTTATGCTATGTGATGACATTGCCACATGTGAGATATGCAGGAGCAAAGAATTCACATAAGAAAGAAAAACCCTTAGCAGCAATGGCTTGTCTTTTTGAGGGGTTAAATTTCTAGCCCCCAAGGAATTTCAAGTAGCATGCTTAACCTCCACTTTGGGAAAGGAAAATAGAAGCCAGCACACAACCCTTGAAAGATTTCTAGTGTCTGCTTGAAGTGGTTTCTATAATGCAAATCAATAACACTCTTTTCCTATTCCTTTTGTTTTTAGGCTTTTTCTACTCCCCTTTAAACAAACTGTGAATTTGATTATTTTAGCAAATTACAACAGCAATTTTTATGCAGTTTCATTCCATCTCCTGTGAAGCATACTATGTCCAAGATTAACATAGTCTGATGCGAATAGAACATCACAAAATTATGTATTTTTTTTCCCTTAGGAAGATTGCTGCGACCAATAGCAGACTTGAATCTGCCAATTGTAATTACAACTCTAGGATTTTATTGTCAAATACATTTCCCAGATAAATTGTTCTCGCCTTTTCAATGTTTTTGACTGATAGGCTGAGCATGGAGTTATCTTTTTTAAAAACCTGTAATGCATGGAGTACTGCAAATTCTTGTTCCTTTTTACAGGCTACACAAAGCCTTTTTATAAATGTATTTTTATTTTTAGTGCTTGTCTGTTATCTGTATGGCCTATTTTACATGAATCTGCAATGCTCTGCAGCAAATCAGATTCAAGTGTATCATTTGTGAGCTACACACAAAGACAGCGGTGAGAGTATTAATCTGTTCTTTTCAGCAAGCTAAGTCTCAAGAAGCTCCCACAATCCAGCATTAACAAGCTATTTATTTCATTTACCATGTTAACGACTGAAGAAAAAAATGAAAATGATGATTGCTTGTTTGTTAATGAAAGGGTGCTGTGGTTAACCACTGGAAAGACTATTAAACATCATAAAATTGCCCTTGAAATTTGGCACACTTCATATCTCATCTGATGTGCCATACTAGTAATGCAAAAGAGATAAAAAGATCAATAAAGGTTTCACCTAACTCCCAGTTAGATTATTTCATGGATTTGGAAAAGAAAAGAAAAATAAACTGGGAAGCATAAATATTAAAATATTAAAGAAAATTAGATTATTGAACAGTGAAAGATGACATAGGTTGACTTTTCAATCTTTTATGATGCTAAGTTAGCTGCCTTATAAAATGTGATTTAACGAAAATTTTATGTATTGTCTACAATTTGGTCTACCTATCAGCAAATTTGCAGGTACTTTCTAGATAAGCAATTATATTAATAAAAAGAGAAAGCAAAAGAAATATTTTTGAGGTTAGCTTGCCACTCTTGATATTTTCCTTATCCTCTGTATTGAGAGCCCTGTGGAAGACATTGTGCTGATGAGTCAGTGACCTTGAACAAGTCATGTCTTCTCTACTGGGCCTTGTGCTACGGGCTTCAGCAGGTCCTTATGATATTATGAGCAGTGCTGCAGGGGAACCTGGGTGTTATGAGAGAGATAACACCCCACACTATGTAGAGACTTTGTTAGCTGAACAGCTTCCGATATAATTTGTAACTTAAAATATGTTTAGGAACAGTAAAATCTATGGAGATTAAAGGGTGCAGTATACTCATTCTGACCGGGAGGCCATTGGTGATCCACATCAAAGTTAACATGGGCACAGGCAGACCTGTTCTGTGTTGAGTTGCCTGTCCAGCACAACTCCAGTTTGTGCAGCACAAAACACTTGGCTACAAGGCAGAGTCAGACAGCTCTCTTAACAGAGGAGTCTACAGACAGCTCCCACTTAGCATGGACAATTACACCACCTTCATGGCCACACCTTTATCTAGAAGCGCAGCAAGAAGTTCTCATGGGAACATCCTTTATAAGTAGAGTTACTTTCTTGTAAGAAAATGATATGTAACAGCTCAAAGGAGGAACCTTTCTCCTTGGACAGGATCTCTGCAGCCTGCGCTGGAAAATATATGCATGGTCTGGCTGATGATGCATGAACATAAGGTGTCCAGCATCTGAAGGGACATAATATTCATTCCCTATATATGTCTTCTTTTGTTTCTACCTTATTATAAAAAAGCTATTTGTCTCTGAGGTTAAAAACTTCTTTTGCCAGAAGATTACTAGCAGTAGATCACGTCTGACTACAGAAGATACTATCTTATATACTTATACTATATATACGACTGCTACAGCTGAACCCAGGGCAATCCCTTCTTTAATTTTTTTTTTTTCATTGGTCATATTAACACTCACAAAAAGAAAAGAGTGCAGGTTTACTTAATCAGAAATCCAGAGACAGAGCTAACATAAAATTTTTATGCAAATCAAAGCAAGCATACATTTGAATACTACATGGCAGAAGAAGGGTTGCATGTTATCCAGAAATGTAACTATATAACTTTTAACAAGCCTTTATGGCTTATTTTAGCCATTGCACATTGACTGTAAAGCACCACTTAACTGTATTGATTACCATAGCTAGGTATGATTGCTATTGGTCTCAAATAACTTTGTTGGAGTTGCATCAGAAAAATCTATTACTTATTATAATGGTTATTGTTACCAATCTGTCTTAACATTAATTAGTTAAAAAAATATGTAGCTTATGAATCTACATAAACAGAAATGTCCTGTCTGCAATTTAATTTCTAAATCACAAGGTCAGTATAACCTTTCACATTTAGCTTGTGTTGTCAACAATGCAATTTCCGTTTGCCAAACAAGCTGCCTAAGTTTTCCCTACTTATATTTCTGCACAGTTAAAACACTTGAATATAATCAGCTCTCCCTTATTCTGAGCTTCAATGGATCTTAATGTTTTAAAGTAGCCATCTGAAGATTTCACCAATCATTTGCATCTGTGCCAGAGCTACAGGCTACAGTCCATTACAAACAAGTAAGAGGGTCCCTTTTCCAAAGACCTCAGAATAGGAGATCTAATATTAAGATAAAAGAAAAACGAGAACAGCAGTGGAGCTGATAAGGAGTGCAGCACCACACACTGCAGCTGTCTGGGGGATTTAAAGCAAACCCATAATCTAAGGGTTGAGTATCAATGAAAGACAAAGATCAAGGAAACAGACATCTCTATTAATGGTACTTTGATACTCTGACAGAACTCATGGTGATAAAGGTAGGAAAGTCACAAGCAGGGCGCATGAGGGACTGAATAGAGAAAGAGTAGAGTCATCTGGGAGAAATATGAAGTCCAACTCTAAAGAACAAGCAGAATGAGGTAGTGTGACAAGGGCTGAAGTAACAGAAGTAGGAGGAAAAGCCCAACACCTCCAACAGTCTTTCAAAGATGCCATATTCTATTTTAAAGTAAAATTATCTTCATAGAGTATAAAAGACAAAGGTTGTCAAAGTTCATCAAAACAAAGGATTGGAGTCTTTTTGACTTGTTGATAGTAATCCTATTAATTGCTTAGATTAAAAACAGAATTGTGCCAAAAGGACAACAGTGAAACTAGGACATCGCTAGAGAGAAGTAAGACTTGGAAAAAGCCAGTACCATTTAACTACTGAAGTCTGAAAAAGAACTTTTTAAAAGATTCACTACTTTGTCTCACTTCATGTCTTCAGCCCTTCATTTCTTTTATTAATACCTTAACATTAGTCAAAGTAACAAGGAATGCATATTTCTACCTTTTTACAGATGCATGTAGGATTACAATACTTCAGGGAGGAAAGCTTTTCTAATGAGAATATTTAAACTATTCTAAATAGGGTTTTTGTCAACAGTTTGCAGTTTATATCAAATTGAACACATGTAATTAACTTTTCTATGCTGCCTTTATTTCTCAAGTAGTACTATAATACAGTCACCTGTCTAAAATCAGAAAAGGAATAATTCCTTCCAGAGAACCATAGAGAAAGCTGAATTTTCCTTCACAGATTTCAGCAAGAATTTGTACATTAAACTTTAGCAGAATAAGAGAAGTATTCTGATGCTGAGCAAAACACTTGTTTACAAATAAATTTGAGAACAGAGAAACATCTGCAAATACTGCAATATCATAATTAAAATATTTTCAAAAAACTCTATCCCAAATAGAGCAAAGATAAAAATGTGGACATAGCAGAAAAGAAAAAAAAAGTCTGATAAGTACACAGCAGATATTAAAGCAATAATTCATAATAAACCTAATAGCTAGTCTTAGGAAAGTACGAAAATAAACCAGCAGGAAATAGGAAATTATGCATGAAATAATATTACATAACCCTCCTACCGCATCCAATTTTTCTGCTTGGATTGTGTGGCATACTGTAGTAGATACTGTGGGCCCTTGGGCAATTTGCACTGGACCTAACTATGCCTCATCAACTACTATAAGGGTATAAACTTTACCACTAGTCTATTTATTTTTCCCTACTAATTAGCCAGGAAACATTAAAACTGAGTGCGATGTTGCAACACTGTTGCAAAATGCAACTGACCTTTTATTTGTTTATAGAAATCAGGCTACTTTCCAGCTTCACTGTCACTGTTCCTAATGTGTGTGAAACCAAGTACTGTATCATATTTCATCTAGCTGATGTTACCTACAGTGCACCTCCTTTGCAGAAGGGCAGCATGTAGGATTCAGACTTAAGGAGCAAGCATTCATTCAATTTTTATTTATATATATATATAGTTATAGATATATATACATCTCCAAACTCTCCAAGCAATCCTCACAAAATTAAAGTATACTAAAAAACCCCCAACACCCCCCCCAAAAAACACCCAAAAAAAACCCCAAAAAGAAACAAAACCAAAACAAACCACAAAACCCAAACAATTAAAACCCAACACAACCACAGGTTGAAATAAAAGTAAAGGACTGTCTTCTACAGTTTTCTATAGTAATAGATTCTTCCTTCAAGTATTAATATTTTTGGTGCTCCTACATATACAGACTTTCAAAATCTGCAGAATGAATTTTTAAGTGTCTGTTAATCAAATAAAAGTAATTTCAAGGTGATTCAATAGTTGGTCAGTTCATTATAGCAGAAATAAGATTTTTAGTAGTCTGTACCAACAACTTGTATTTTTGTGTTTCTACCATCTATCTGATTTCTTAACCAAATATTTGTGAACAAATCAGTAAATAAAATCTTCTCTGATTAGTCTGCTGATTAGTCACAGTTAGTTTTTTCATCCAGGTAGTACCATTACCTTTGGTAAAGATTAAAGCATACAGTAGCTCGTATTATTCACTCACTGCATTTTTTCCCCTCTCTAGTTAACAAATGTAAGTGTCACAGAACACAATTCTGCTCAGGCAGTCTTTGTACAAATAGCAGCTCTAGATTTAGAGACATGGTTATTAGCAATTTTGCCCAACCTCCTCCTTGGCTATAGTTAGGTGAAATGAATGAATTCTGCCTTGTTCAAATTAGTTCTTTAAGTTAAAGACTTGAGGGAGAAGCTAGGGTTAAGAGCAACATATATCACTTTGTTATACACAGAACAAACACCTTTCCTATAGCAGTCTTTGACACTTTCAGCAAGATTCACCAGATTCTACATTAAACAAAACAATGGATTTCAGTTCAAGTCCTTCTAGTTTCCTGGTGCTAATTAGGGTTTTAAGCAACCTTTTAGAAGCACAAATGGATCAAATCTATAACAATGTGTCCTGGAGGCACAAACAGATTTTATTTCTTTCCTGCTGGTAATCTCTCTCTGTCCTATATATCCTGTAGGATAACTCACTTCATTCTAATGGCTACTTCACCTCAAAGGTCTAACCCTTACTGGGGTGCCACAAGGCTAGACATGTACTTACAGCACCACAAAGTTCCCTGCAGCTTTTGGCTTATAAATCATTGTCTTTCAGCCATGTATTTCTTCCTTGTGCCTCAATGTTGCAAGAAACAGTCATTCAGCAGTGTCTAAACACACACGCACAAGCAAGCAAAGAAAACCAAACAAAACCAAGCTATACATAATGAAAGTGTCATACAAAACACCACCATTGCATATTCATCTGAGAAACCACATTTTCTAGTAACTTTTTCATCTTTGCTCCACTCTCACACATAGCATTTAAGAGTAATTAGTATGGCATGACCTGATTTATTGGCATGTTTCTCCAGCAAAGTCACAGAATCATAGAATGGTTTGGTTTGGAAGGGACCTTAAAAATTATCTAGTTCCAACCCCCTGGCCATGAGCAGGGACATCATCCACTAGACCAGGTTGCTCAAATCACCACTCAAACTGGCCTTGAACACTTCCAGGGATGGGGCAGCCACAACTTCTCTGGGCAACCTGTGCCTGTGTCTCACCACTCTCATAGTGAAGAAATTCTTCCACATATCTAACCTGAATCTACCCTCCTTCAGTTAAAGCCATTCCCCCTTGTCCTATCCCTACATACCCTTGTAAAATGTCCCTCTCCAACTTCCTTGTAGGTTCCCTTTAGGCACTGGGACTCTGTTATAATGTCTTCCCAGAGCTTTCCCTTATCCAGGCCGAACAAGCTCAATTCTTAGCCTCCCTTAACCTAGAGGAGAGGTGCTTCAGCTTTCTGATCATCTTCATGGCCCTCCTTTGGGCTGTCTCTAACAGGTTCACGTCCTTCTTATGCTGGGGGCCCCAGATCTGGACACAGTGTTCCCAGAGGCGTCTCATGAGAACAGAGTAGAGTGGGAGGATCATCTCCCTCAACCTTCTGCTCATCACTCTTCTTTTTATGCAGCCCAGGATATGGCTGGCATACCGGGCTGGAAGCATACATTTCTGGCACAAAGAAAATGACACAGTATAATTTTATCAGATGCTAAAACAGAGGAATATAAGACCTCAGCTTGATATTTCATACAAGAATTCAGCACTTGGCTATTTATTGGAAAATTATTTTCTGTAGGAAAGATACCCTTACACATTTCCGAACAAAATGTGAAGCCACTCAGGTTTTCAAAAGAAGCTCAGAATGCTGAAACGTATCATTAGTCATTTAGATAAATTCTAAAAGCACATCTAGACTGCAACTCACCCAGCTTGCAAGATCAAAGGCTTCCTCTGGAGCCCAATCATGCAGTGAACTATCTTTGCGTCTCTATATAAGTGGAGGAATTTGTTGATACAGATTTAAAATGTTTGCCCGCCTCATTGACATCTACCTTGTGTTTCAAAGAGAAGATTCCTGTAACTAGCAAAACCAAGACAGATTTTTCTGGGTATAACTATTTAAAACCAGGAAGGAAAGAAACACCAGTAATCAGATTGCGTACAAGGAGATTCTAAAAATGAATTAATAACTCCCCTCCCCAACCAAAAGAACAAACAGACAAAAAAAAAAACCCTAAACAAGCAAACAAAAAGACCTCTTACAATGTTTTCTGTCTTATTACACTTAGGCTGACATCTTCCCAGGAAGGCAGAGGCACCATAAATTCAAAATTTTAGATTCTGCACTCTGACCACTTTAAGGAGTTGTGCTCCCTGTTAATGCAAGAGGGCACATCAAGTGTGCTAACTTCAGATCTTTTGGATAGCAGGCACAGAGTTGTAGTCTCTTCATGAAGATAATAACTCTCACTGGGTGAAAGCTTTAACCCATTTAGCCAAAAGTGTAAGTCAGAAAGTTCCTCCACCTGAGTAAAATATAAATTACAGATGTACAGATATTATAAATATGTACAAAATGATTGTAAGAAAAAAAAAATCTCCTCATCAGCAACAAAGCCTGTCTTTCAGTTAACCACAAGAGTACAACATAGTTTTAGATATAACAAGTATTTTTTGCTTCCCACTAGGAATTCCAGTGCAGTTTTACCTTCTTAAAAAAAGAAAAAGAAAATAAACCAAACAAACAAAAAAAAAGAAACAACAACAAACAAAATATGCCCCCGCCCCCCCCCGGCAAAACAAAACAAAAACCAACAAAAAACCAACAAACCAAAAAAGTCCCACCCTAAACCCATCATTTTCATAATCCTCTGCTTAGATATTTTGCTTAATCTGTTCACTTCTGTCCTGCTGGAGATGAAAAGGCAGTTCTTTCTCTCCTTGGTATTTATGTTCTCCCAGTAAGTGAGAGAATACATGAAATTCATTTCCTGCAGCTGTGAGAGATTGAACTCCATAGCCAATGAGATCCTCATAATCCAGTGTTTTGTCTTCTTGCCACTGACCATAGCATTAGCTCAATTGCAAGGAAAGTTTAGCAATGAATATTGGTAAATTTGTTACTCATTGCACAAAAAAAACCAAACCATACCAAACCAAACAATAAAAGCAACTCTACTGTATTTCACCAGCACAAAGATTTTGCCAAGAAATCCAAGAGTAACAACATTATTTCACTTAACTCTCTTCAACATCATACCTTAATAATGTATATACATCTTGACAAGGTTTCCAAAGGATAGAGAGCTGAGGGGCTGCTTAATTTCAGGTCTGCTTTACCCTAAAATGGTCTGAGGGCAGATAAGTATGCCAAGGCATTATCTTAAATAATGTTCAGAAATTACTACCAGCTGAAAACTCTAAAGTTCCTTGTTTACCATTCTGTTGCCCACTGTAAATACTTCAGGCTCAGAAATTAATATGGTAACAAAATTTCACTCAACATAAGCAGCTTTCATTAAAAATAAGGATTACATTGCTTTGCTGCATGTGTGGTAAACACACATAAGATAAACAAGTTAGTCACCCCTCCACTTTTTTTTACTTATTACCAATTTTAGTCAAGATATACATGTTTTCAGAGCCACATATTTATCTTCTTTTCCAGCTCTCCAAATCATCTCATAACACTAGCTTCTGGTAATATAAAATGTTTTGCACAGGCACAAGGGATACCTGGCATAATAAGTGATTTAAAACAGTCTGCCAAATTGGCTACAAAAAACACAGAAAACCTCAAAATAAGCATTCTCAGGAGACCAGGAGAGCAATGAGATCTTTGAGTTGAAATTTAAATCTGACACAGGTTAGAAATAAAGCAATTTAATTATGCCTGATTATCATAGGTCTGTTATTGCAGGCTACCATGTAAAACACGTCTGATCTTGGCTGTGATCAAGCATGCTATTGAATCCAGAAAGACAGAGCTCTAGAATACTCTGAGCTGTTTTTCCTGTTGCAGGTCTCACATTTACAATTACTCAAAATGCCTTAAATTCACCTTAGAAGAAGCACCATCTGGCTATTACTGTCTGCAAGTTACCAGCTGTGAAATATTACTATATTAACAATGTCACACAAAACAACAGCTGACCTTTTGTGCAATTGAAAAGCAGTGTATAAACCTAGCAAGATTATTATCCAGATTTCAAGTTAGAAAAAAAAGCTTACACTAATTTTGCCTTTTCTCAAATGGGTGTATTTTCTTCAGTACTTTAAGGATGAAATACCAAAATATTTATCTTTAAAAGCTTCACCTAACTCCCCTCCCCCAGCTCCATTTTAAAGTAAGGTTTGACTATAGCATTTGCCATTTCCTTGCACAGGAAGAGATTTCACCTCAAACAGCACAGCATAAGTTATTTTCTGAGGATGTTTAACTCCCATGTTTTCTCATTATCACCAAAATTTAGTTGGGGATTTGCCTTTAGAAGATTTTAAGATAGATAATGCATTGTAATTTAGGGCATTTTTCCAATATTTTTTCCTCTACATTGTTTTTCTTCCTAGAGATCTTTACTGATTTGTACTTCAACAAGGATTGTAAATGCTTTGGTTGTTTTTTTTTTTGTTTGTTTGTTTGGTTTTTTTGTGGGGTTTTTTTGGTTTTTTGTTTGTTTTTTTTTTTTTTTTTGTAGGTTTGTTTGTTGGGTTTTTTTATTAAGCTAATATTCATATGAGGAGAAAATAGTTATGGGGGAGAACAGGTCTTGAACTGTCAACCTTGGGGATTTGGGGAGGGAAGATCTGTTTTTTGCTTGTTTTTTCCATTCCTCTGTTGAGCATTTCACACATGTATAGATAAAAGATTGAGGGTAAGCGTTGTAAATACTATGATTTCCTGTGGCTGTAAGAACTGGTATACGTGAAAGCTTGCTTTCTTCTGGTTATATTAGCTGGTCCAAAAGAAACCAAAATCTTTTCCTTCAGACTTTGTTACAGTATATCCCTTAAACCTTGAGAAATACAACAAAATTTTAATGACAAATGCAGGAAAAAAAAGTCATACTTATGCAACAGCTTAGTGGAATAAGAGGTAGTGAAATGTGAAGATTTGTCAAGATAGAGAGGATATTAACAGTTGTTTAGGATGTCTTGACAAAATTTTTACTTTTATAAGACTGCATTGCAACTATGAGATTACTTCTCTCAAGTATTGTTACCTATAGGGAGAGAAAAATAGAAGCTCATCTGCTGCTTTTTCTTAAGTTTTATAAGGCTCTTTAAGACTTCCTTACCATTAGCATGCTTTAAGTCCTACTTTAGAGGTTCCTGTCTATCATCTGCAAACTTGGAAGGTTCACCACTCATTCTCTTTTCTAGATCACTACTGAAGTGAAATAAAACCGGTCCCATCATCAATCTTGCAGGACTGCACTGCTTTCCCATCCCCACTCCCTTATTTCAAAATTCTGATTGCTAAACCCTACTGTTCTCCTTTAACAAATTTTCAATACAAGAAAGACCTTCTCCTAAAGCCGTATGTCAGAGGTCAATATACTCTGAAGACATTCTTCTAGATAGTCCATATATAAACTGTATAATGTCTAATATCAAATTTACTTAAAGATTTTTGATGTTACACAGGATTTCTGATTTAGCAGAGTAATACAAAAAATGTACTGAAAGCACATAACACATCTAAGTTAGACTTAGCAAAATATAGGAACTGCAATATACAGTTCAATTGCAATATTGAGACAATTCCTATCATTGTCCAAAAAGTGGATTCATGCCTGGTGTGCAGTAAATCAATTCCACGTGTTTAGGAGAAATACTGTGTTTATTCTGCACAGTGTGGTGTGCTTTCACTAATCAAGCACACTAATGCTGGCTTCTTTGCTAGAGTTAGGAGCAAAAGTTACAAGGCAGTACACTTCCAGTTCCAATGATG
>JBCJKH010049247.1:0-16391 GCA_039877255.1 Loriculus beryllinus
GGGTGAGGGGTTAGGGGTTAGGGTTAGGGTTAAGGGTTAGGGTTAGGGTTTAAGGGTTAGGGTTAGTGTTAAGGGTTAGGGTTAGGGTTAAGGGTTAGGGTTAGGGTTAGGTTTAGGGTTAGGGTTAAGGGTTAGAGTTAGGGTTAAGGGTTAGGTTTAGGGGTTAGGAGTTAGGGTTAGGGTTAAGGTTAGGGGTTATGGGTTATGGTTATGGGTTAGGTTTAGGGTTAGTGTTAAGGGTTAAGGGTTAGGTTTACGGTTAGGCTTAGGGTTAAGGGTTAGTGTTAGGGTTAGGGCTTGGGTTAAGGGTTAAGTGTTAGGGTTAGCATTAGGTGTAGGGTTATGGTTAGGTTTAAGTGTTAGGGTTAGGTTTTAGGGGTTAGGGTTAAGGGTTAGTGTTTGGGTTAGGGGTTAGAGTTAAGGGTTAGTGTTGGGGATTAGGGTTAGGGTTAAGGGTTAGAGTTAGGCATGGGGTGTGGAACTGGATGGCGTTCAAGCTCCCTTTCATCCCAAACCATTCTGTGATTGTGTGTTACGACTCTCTCCATACGTTTTCGGTACCAACAGCGCTGCCCTGTGGCACCTTCTGTGCCTGTTCCTGTTCCCCTCCCCACCCTGCCCGCACCACCCTGGCCCTGCTGTCCTTCAGTGGCAGTGTTACACCACCGGGTGCCGGGGGTTGTTCTGGGGGTCGCAGGTGCCCGCCTCTTCCCTGTTTTCTGGGGTGCTGGGGGGGGATTCCCCCCCCCCCCCCCCCCCAAGTGTCTGTTCATTGACTCCGCCGGCCGCATCCCCGCCTCCCATTGGCCTTCCACTCTCACGTGGTCACGGCGGGCTGCCTTGCGGTTGGCCGGCGAGGGCGGCGTTGTGAGGAGGGAGGGAGCAAAGCGAAAGGGCGGGCGGCGGTTGCCTGGGCAACCGGAGAGTGAGTAGTGGCGGCAGAGCGGAGCGGCGGACACGGAGCCGAAGCCGGAGCCGGGTGCGCAGGGGCGGTCCCTCGCCCTGCCCCGGCCGCATGGGCATGCCGGCCACCCGCCCTGCCGCAGCAGCACCAGCACCAGCAGTAGCGGCAGGTACTGGCGGGGCCGTGCCGCCCGGCGGGCCCGAGGGATGCCAAAGTTTGTACCGGCGGTTAGGCGCCGTGAGGGGCCGGCAGCCAGCCGTGCCCCGCCGGGGAAGCGGGCTCCCGCCGCCGGGATTGGCGGGAGGGGATGGGAACGGGTTCCCGCATCCTCAAGCGGGGCAGAGGCGGTTGCGACTCCTCCGCGATGGGCAGCGATCCTCTGCTTATCGCCGGCTTCTGGAGGGCGCGGGAGGGGTCGGAGGGTGTGAGGTGGAGGAGTTCGGGGGTCTCCAGCCCCGCTCCCGCAGTGTCTGTGCTGCTCCTCTTCATCACCAGCGCAGCTATTATAATTTTTCGGTATTTTATCGTGCACTGGCGCAGAGGGGAGCTTCTCCCCCCTCCCTCGTCGTCCAGTGCGTTGGAGGAGGTGTTGGTTTTGTCATTCACCTCAGGCTGTGTTAGAGAGCGGGGAAACTTCCCGCTGTGCTTCCATTTTCTGTAGAAAAACCCACCCTCCAAAAAGAACCTGAAACTTGTGATGAAAGACCTGCGATTGTGTTTCAGTTGGCTTGTTCCGAAGCGGGTTCGGTTGTGGGAGTGAAAAATCGGCGGGGCTGAGAGCTATTTTTTTTTTCCCATAGAAAAAAATAAGCGGAGTTGTGTTTATGTGCTTTGCTCCTAGTGAAGGAAGCCCCCAGGTGGGGTTGACGGGGGATCTGGTTACCCAGCGAGACCTCTCTGATAGACATTTCGTGCAGGTGTGGATCCTTTTGGGGCTGTGTGAGGGTAGACCCTCGTAGGACACATCCCTTGAGGCTTAAATCTGAGAACATGGATTCAGCTGAGGCTCCCTGAGGGGGGGGGATATGCTTGGGGCAAGGGCAGGTTCAGGCTCTGGTCTCTCCTGGCTGTTTGCTCAAGGAGTTTTTTCAGTCTCTGTAGCACCGTGTGCTTCCAAACTGGGGCTCTGGATCTTGTGTTGTTAGGTAAATGAGAGAACAAAGATTTTCTGGTCACTTGGCATTTTGTTGGGGTTTCTCATCCCTGATATATCAATTTCCCAGCAAATCATACCTATTTTTCTCCTTAAAATGTCTATTTTGCTTTTAATACCAATTTACCATTAACAAATCCATCTTCGCAGTTAGGTATGTGCAGAGATAAGCAGTGAAACTTCTTTTTGTTGGAGGGGTAAATTCAGTCCAAATAATTAAAATGTTTTTGTTTGTGGCTGATTTGAATGACTTTGTTATTCAAGCTTCAAGATAAATTTTTCTTTATTGTTAATATTTTTTTTATCTGTATGAACCTCACTCATGTATATAATAAATTTATATATATATGTTTTATATATATATATAAAACTTGTGCAGTGATGCATGGTTTAAGGTTATAGACATATTCAAAGTACTGTACACAAATAGAAATGTGTGTGTTTCCCTGGAGAGTTTCTTTCTGGGATGGTGAAAGCCATAACACCGAATGCACAGGAACTTCCAGAGAGATTGCACTTTTTAATCTTTTTTTTTTTTTTTTCCTTTTTTTTTCTGGTTCATGGGACCTTTCATGTAGAGAGATGCTGTCCTTAGCTGCACTGGTTATGTCATGCTCTTCCAGCATGGCATTACACGATGTGACTGATGCAGTCTCATGTGTCACATCACAGCGAAATCACTGGAGGGAGAAGGGTTTTTGTTGTTGGGACTTCAGGACATGTATAAAAGTTGGTTTCTCTTTTTTTTTGGGGTGATATTTGTTGCTAAGGTCAAAGGCCCTTTACTGCCTTCAAGCTACCTGTATGATTTCCATGAGTGTGAAGCCAGATCAGGAGGAGATTGTGGTTCAGAATAAAATCTGGAAGCTCTTCCTCTGTAAAATAGGTTAGATGTGGGGTTTAGCTTATTTTCAACTGGCAAAGCATAGCAGCATCGCTGCAATCAGTCATATTCTTTCCTGTACTTGTCAGAAGGAAAAGAAGGGGATGCTCACTGCATGGTGAGGAGCAGTAAAGAGCATTTGAAGTGCTAGACAAAAGCGGTGTTTCTGCCTATTGTCTTGTGATTTTTGCCTTGAAACAACAAGAGACCTTGGCCTCTGTTTATGTGTTTGGTCAAAAATCTGACCTATGTCAGACTTAGATGTTTAATTTGGGTGTTCAATTCGTGTAGTGCTGAAGGTTTGTGGAATGATGCAAGTGGGGTATAGGTAGACAGTTTCTACTCTGGTTATGGTAAATCTCTTTTTCATGCTACCCATCCTTTAGTGATGGGAGAATGTCTGATTATTAGGCTGTTTTCTATTATTTTCTTTGGATTTTTTTGGTGCTTGTCTTGTGACCAGAGCTTGTATCAACACCATGCAGCCAACTATGTGTTCTTATACCACGCTCAGCTAAGGTCGCTAACATTGGTTTAACATTTAGCCTTTTTAGTTACGGAATCCAGCTTAATAAATGTGCTTTTTCTGGTGCCTGCATATTGAAGCCTGCTGATATTGAGCCCACCTTACAAGTGAACTCAGGAAATGATTTGTCTCTCTCAACTTGTGCTCCTCAGTAGAAAAGGAACAGTATTATAAGGTGGTTGAGTTGCTAACCTGAGATTTCAGGTGCCACTTTGTTTCCCTAATAATAACAACCTGTTCATGCATGTATTCTTGTGGCCAGGATTTTGGGAGACAACACACAATAACCTTGTGAGCTCTGGAGAAAGATTCTTGGGTAGCAGACCCCAGGAGAATAATTAATTTGGCTTTAGATCCAAAATTTGAATCCTGGAAGACTGAGTTTGGAGTCAATCCCTGCAGGCTTCACTCGGCATTGCAGTAGACTCAGCACTGATGTACAATACTGTGATTCTGGGCTGTTTTTAGGCAAGGAGCCCCAAAGGCAAGGTAACATGCTAAATAGGCATCAAAGCATTTCATGAGGCTTGGATGAAGAGTGTAGCATATGCAGTATGTGTAATTATTGTATCAGTTGTAACCTGCAGCTCCTGGTGGTGGGCAAAGAATATTTGTAGCTATGTTTTCTTTCAAGCTGGTAAACCCCCCTTTTTTTCCTCCTCCTTTTAGGTATTTGTTTGAGTGCGCAGAAGATGATGACAAGCGTGCATGGATGATTTTACGTAATTAACACCTGCTAGATTTGCAAAAGGCAATTATCCCTGTGAAGTGTTTACATTGATTTATGGGAGGAAGGTGGCCCAGGAGAGGGATGCTGATAATATCAACACAGTGGATTAAATGCACATTTACACCTTTATTGACATATAAATTATCTGTGCCTGGAATGCACGGAAAAGGCTGCTGATGGAGCAATAATGTGGCACAAACTACTGGGTTTGGATTCAGCTCTGTCATCCTTCTGTAAGGCACACGAATGGAGACCTTCATCTGAACTAAAATAGGATATAGAGGCTCACAGAATGGATGCTTGTTAAGATAATGAGCTGTGATGGCGAGTGAGAGTTTAGAAGGATGATAAAGAACATGGACAAGGTTTGAAGGAGTTCTCTTGCCTTTTTTTTTTTTTAAATGATTTTTAGATTTTTGTTGTTCAGACTATGGATTTTTAGAAAAAGCCTAAAGAGGCCGGAAGAGTCTTTGTAGCTGGGAAATGGAACCTGGCTCTGAATCCAGTCAGCATCAGAAAAGAAAGCCTGTGACACATGGCCTGGAAGATCAAAAAAGGGTAAGTGACAAAAGGCAGAAGCAGTTTCTGCTTAAATTGCTGAATGAGATACAAGTGGCAGAAGAGCTCCTTATAACTCTTTTATCAATTGCAACTGCTTGCTATGCTTAGCTGGCTGTAGATCTCTTCTCCTGATTATGTATTTGAAAATATGTTTGTTTCTTTAGGCTTGTTTCAATGTAGGGAGCAAAGCGCTGAGGGAAGGGAAAATTCTCCAGGTTTTTTGTTGGTTGTTGAGACGTGCAGTGTAAATGAAGTATATTGAGTCTGATCAGATGATGGATTTCTTGTGACTTTAAATTTTTACTGATATCATTAGAGAGGTTAAAAAATGGCTTTCTTGGGATTTGGTGATTAAATCTGCTGAAAATGTTGCATGCTTGTCAGCATCCTCATTGTCGTGATGATAGTTTTATTGTAGTTTCCAGACGTGACTTGGACTTGAAACAAAATGCACAGTGGAACATGCTTAATGTCAGCTGGTGGATTTTGTGTCCAAGTGCTTTGTGGAAGCTCTGTGTGTCAAGGTGGTATTGTAGTATTTAATGCTAATGGATTGGCACGTTAAGTTAACCTAAATGAAGTTGCCATCTCAGGTGAACTGTGGCTTGTGAACAATTGGGATTTGAAACTTGTTTACTTGGCATCAGTGAAGCAAACTGTAAAACGTGACACATTTCTACTGTATAAATCATTTATATGGTTTTCACGCAGATTTGGTGGGTGATAGAATACTGTGTGTTCAGCTTTGTGTGGAGAGCTTTTTTTTTTCTGTAGCTTTTACATATGATTTTTATTTCAGTTGAAAAGTAAGTTGGAAAAAAAAAAAGGACCATCAGCTCTTATTTTGGTGTTCAAGAGATTTCTGGTGTCTGATTTTGGAGAGAGAGGGGGTTAGTGTCACACTTTCATCAAATCTGCTGAAGAATAAAAGTGGTTTCCCTGTCACCCCATTGGAAATCTAGGCAGCCTGGAAAGCTTTCAGGACTGGATGAAATGCAGCTGTTTATTTAAGAGAGAAATGCATTTAGAGAACACTTATTCGGGGAACCAAATAGAAGTCCCAAATGTGTTTTAATTGCTCCAAGCATGATCTATTAAGCGATGAGCTGCCAAGGTCTTTCTACTTTTTCAAGGAAGCATTCTGGGACTGTTGTAAATCAATAAGGGTTGAAACAAAATCCTTCCATTGACTTAATTTCTGGAGGATATTAGTACACTTTTTTTCTCCTTAAGTATCTAACATTATACTGGATATAGGGTACAATGGGAAAAAACATTTGGGACCTGTGACACTGAAGTGCACTGTAACTGTTGTGATGCACCAAAATTAATATGCAAGTCTCTCCTTGCTGATAGGTATAGAAGCCTGCATCTCCCATCTGGTCCTGGCTCAGGGTATTTTGTGCACATGTAGTATGAGGCCTGTGACTGTATAATATAACCCCAAGTGAGGCTCAGTGGCAGCTGGGATAACATCAATTGGTCATGGTTTGCTGCCATTCATTTTAACTTGAACTCTAGCCGTCATGGAGATTATTAAATTTATAATGATATATGTAAGAGCCATTTTAATGACTCTGCATGCTTGGGTGAGCTCTCTCACTCCTGTTTGCAAAACAAGTCTTAATAGAGTATTACGTTTCATTTCCTATAGAATTTTCCAGGGAAAGGTTACTGGCGAGAGCTTTGCTTAGACTTGGGTTTGCTGGGAGTAAGAGGTTTGGAATGAAAAAGTGGATGCAACTCGGTTGTTATTGTAGAGGTGATAGTAATATAATCTTTGGTGTTCTTTTGCCAGTCTCAGAATTTTAAGCTAAAGTGGGTGTGTGATCAAGGGCCATTAAAATTAATCATCAGTAGACACTGGAATGAGGCTTGTACTAGAAGAAATAAGACCAAGCTCGTGTTAAATTGTGCAAGTGCATTCTCCTTTTTACAGCAATATATTCTGTGGACATCAAGTCAACTGTTGTTTAATGTTTTTGATTCAGTAAGAAGTCACTGTGTATATGCATACCAATCAGTGATGCATGTCTTTCCCAAGTAAAATACAGAAAGCTAGGTTTGCATTTATGGTGTAGAAATTAAGCTTAATTTGCCTTTTTTTCTTTGATAAGTATATTTAGAGGTATCTATTTAGTAGCTATATTGATTAAAGCAAGGCAAGATGTAGTATTTGTGCTTATTTTCTGGAGGTATGAGTTGGTTTTGAGTGTTGGCTTATCTTCAAGAGCTACAAACTGGGTTGTGTCTGACACTGCTGAAATCAGTAGGAGCATGTTCTTTTTACTCATCACTCGGTTAGCTTTTCGGGTTGAGTTTAAGATGACTCTAGTATTGATGCTCAGGATAGAATCACATCTGTCTACGTAACTTACATTGGCTCTAGTGGGAATAACATAGCCAAATTCAATGCATGTTGTACTATACCAGTGAAACATTTGATCAGGTTTAATAACCATGTAAGTGGACCATCTGAAGACAGTAAGATTCCTAACATGAATACTAATGTGAACAAAGTGAGGAGGCTTTTACTAATATATAACCTTGGCAGCCTTTAAATTCAGGAGTGACATAGTTCGTGCTATAGACTTACTGAGTTTGTATATAGGTTATTCTTTTGATATCAGAAATTGATGATTGCTCACAACCAGTAAATTCACAGGTGTTTTTTCTTGAAGAGGAGGCTTGAAATCACTGTAATGCAGGTTAAAAGCTGCTGCTAAAATAATTGAGTTAGGTACATTTCAAATTATTCTGTGTCATGAAAATTTAATACTGCCCTGTGTTCTAACTGAATGCGTTTTCTGCTGGTGAGTGAGATTGAATATTTCTTTAATTAATTTCCATTCCTCTTTCCCACTCTTCCTGACTTCTAATTCAGACCTGTAGCTCTGAGTTAGTGGGATGTGGTAAAGAAATGTGTATGTGCAGTAGTGACACAAGTGTCTGTGCTCTGCCTGAACGAACCCTCTTTGACTGAATAATGAGTAAAATACAATTGTGAGATGAATTTAGACTGCGGAATGATCTCTGTAAATGTGGATTTTATGCTTCATGTACTCTGCTGTCTAGCTAAACTTTCAGTTCTAAGAAAAACTGAAAATCACCAGATGAGCTGAGCTTTATGTGTACCTGCCTTGTGTACTGGGCTAGGAGGTTTTAGGAAGGACTTTGTTGTCAGTGGCACTGGAAGCAGCATGCTAATATTGCACCTCAGAGCTTGTAGGTGGTTGGTTGCTTTTGTGTGTGGGTTTTGGTTTTCTTTTGAATGAAGCATGTGTGAGCTCCCGTTTTATAGTGCTAAAAGCAGGCTAACACTTTTTCATGGGGCGTCTTCTCTCTCGACTTGAAACAGTCGTCATGATTCACATGACTGGAGCCATATGCTACAGCCTTCTCTTGGGTTTTATGTTATGCTTTGCCTGGGTTGTTGTTATTATCAATATGCTTCATATGTGCTTGAGGATACTTTGCTGCTACCTTTCTATCAAAATCAGGTTAAAGAGCATAAGTGGTCTTGCCCTTCACCTATGGAGAACTTGTATTAAATAACTTAAATAACTTGTGTTATTTAAAGTGGGGTAATGTTGGCTGAATACTGTGTTGATTAGTAGATTCTTATGCTGAGATATTAATGCAATTTATTGGTGCTATGCTGTTGAGCCAGTGTGAAAGCACTCGAGTATAACCACTTCAAAATTGCAGCAAGGCTCACCTTTGAAATGAAAGCAAGCTGCTTGGTGGTGTTTTGATGATGTAACTAACTGGGCTTTCTGGGGAAAAGAAATGTATTAAGAATTCTCTAAGCAAGAGAATTGAGAATGTGGCATATCCTTGCTTTCATTTTTCAAATGTTTAAAACCTTCTGTAAACATACAAATCTCTGACAGATATTAGTTCCTGGCTGCGGGGTTTATGTTTTTATTCTCAGGGTTAAGATTGTTAGTGAATCTACTTTAAAACTGGTAATAACAGAACTGGATTTGGGAGACTTAGTTAAATGGACCAGCCTTGGTGATCTGTCCAAGGCTTGGCTCTTCTTTGAGTCATAAGTTTTCTTTTAACATGCTCCCAAAACTCATTTTGTGGGTGTGCTCTGTGTGGCTATTTTAAACCATTCTTGAAGAAACTGGCTTAAAGAAACAGGTATTTCAGTTCTTTGCAGTGATGCAGATTTGCACCTTGATGATTATTCTATTTTCTGTTTAAAGGTCTTTCTGGTTTTAATGAGTTGTATGAGTGTGATTTTTGTTATTGCCAGTCTTTTCCCAGTCAGGCTGTGGTCTTAAAGGCATTTCCTGGATTGTCAAAATGTTTATATAAGGTAAAGAGTGAATCTTGCTATTAGCTGATGTCTGTTGTAGTATTTGTCTACTTAAAGAAATCTTGCAAAGCTCTTTAAAATTAAGGGGTGATTTGTTTCTAACTTGTGTAAATTTACTTTGAGATGTGATACAAAAGATCTGTGGTGATGTGAATGAGGCAAAGATTAGACTCCACGTACTTGAAGTCTCTGTAGCATAGTCTCATCTAGAATGGATTCAGGTGCATGACTGGTATGACTGAGGATTTGATAGCTTACATCCATATGGCTTCAGTCTAATTTCAAAGATAATGAAACCAAAAGGCTCAAGCAGTAAATACGGGTAAATGCGATGTTGTATAATATATGTTCTTTATAGAATAAAGAACACTTGTTTCAGAAGAAAGTGAATCTCTGATGTAAAAATGTAAAAGCCTGCTACATTTGTGTCAAAAATAGGTAACAGGATGCTGTGGAGACCTCCATGCCTAGTAAGAATTTTTCTTCTGTTACTGGTTAGATTGTAGAAGGCTTGTCAAATTCCAAAATGTTCTTGGGAATGTTTCTGCAGCTACAAAACACGCCTCATATATCCTTCCGTCTTTCACAGTGATTCAGCTGAAATGGCTGTATTGACCTCATTCCTTCTGTGATTAAGATGTAGCAAAACCATGTTTTCTGTGCCCTGGGATGCGTTTCCCCTGACACACAGCTTCAGAAGCCAACCCCACCGTGCAGTCCTTCCCCATGTGAGTGTCCCACACAAATCACTGGGGTTCAGGTATTGCAGAAATTAGCCCTATGTGTTTTTGGTCATTTACTAGGCCGGGTGTCCCTCAGGCTGTGCAATAATAGGTACAAGTAAGTAAACATAAGGAGTTGTGTTGTTAATTGTTTCTTGTGAAGCAAGTGTGACTTTTAGCTAATGCACACTAGAACTCATTAGCATGGAAGCTAGAAAAATGTTCATTATTATGCAAATTGATACCCTCTGGCTTTGAAGTGATTGTGGTATGGAATAATGTGGTGGCCATGATATTAAATTCTTAAAGAGCTGGGAAATTTATATTGGAGAATCAGATACTGTCTCATGATGTCTGTGCCTGGGAGCAAAGTTGACATCCTGGAGGTCTGCTATCTATTTTGATATTCCTGGTGAATGGAACAGGAAAAAAGGGGAAGTGTAAAGGAAAGAATGATAATTTGGGCTTATTTACTATTTAGGGCATATTGCAAAGCTAAGAGTACCTCAGGGATCCTTCAGAAAGGGAGGCATTAGGGAAAGGCAGCCATGCGCTTGTCAGTATTTATATTTAGGCACCCAGTGTTAGGGTTTTTCTTCTGGTTGTTCAGAGTCTAGTTTGACAGCTGTGGTACAGATTTATTTATGCTTGCATGCAACTGCAGTTCATAACTCTAAGAAACAAGTGTTAGGGACAACTTCCAGTGTAGCAAAGCTATAGCAGATTCTGCCATGAAGAAATCTGATTTCTGTGTTGCAGTGTAGATCCAGTGCTACAGGTAACTTGAAGCAGATTTACTGTTGCAGTCTGTGGCTCTGTAATAGTTTCACAGTGCAGGTGAAAGAGCTTTTAGTGAGGATGAGAAATGTGTGTGGTTCCTAGCTGTGTATTTCTATTTGAAAAGCATCCTATGTCGCTGTATGCATTCTAGGTCATATGTTATTTTCAAAGGATTGCTAAAAGGAATATTTAGCATGTAAGAGGTGAAAGCTGATACGTGCTTCTAAAATTGTTCAAAGTTACATTGGTCTAACTCTAAAACGTAGAAGGTTGCTGATATAAGTTAACTTATTCTTCCAACCTGAAATCCCCTTCTAGAGCAGTGTCTTACTGTTTTTCATTTTCTAGATCAAGTCATAATTGCCCTTTTATTTTGAAGGGGTAGTACATCTGAGTTTCTTGCACTGTACAAAGGCAAGTGCATCTGCCTTTTCTTGCACTGAGCTTTTTGCCCATCAGACATCAGAACTGTGGTCTGAGGTGGAAATGGCATGTGTATAACATGAGAACATTGGGGCTGTTCTGCCTGGAGGAACAGCAGCTGTGTGGAGACCTCATAGCAGCTTTCCAGTATCTGAAGGGGGCCTACAAGGATGCTGGAGAGGAACTGCAGCAGGAACTGTAGTGACAGGACAAGGGGTGATGGACTTAAACAGGGGAATTCCACATTAAATATAAGGAAGAAGCTGTGAGAGTGGTGAGGTGCTGGCACAGGTTGTCCAGAGAAGCTGTGGCTGCCCCATCCCTGGCAGTGTTCAAGGCCAGCTGCATGGGGCTTGGAGCAACGTGGTCTAGTGGAAGGTGTCCCTGCCCATGGCAGGGGGTTGGAACTGGATGAGCTGTAAGGTCCTTTCCAACCATAAGCATTCTGTGATTCTGTAATTATAGAGGAGATGGAGCCAGTGTAGATACCTAGACCTTTCTTCCATTTCTCAGGAGCTTCCTGCAGCTTCTGATAGAGAATCAGACCTGGCTTTGGAAGTCTACTGAGAGGCTCCTGCAGCATTCCTGTCGCAGTAGAAGTCACTGAGAGGATGCACTTTGTTTTTTCCTTTTTTTTGTTTTTCTTTATGGAAGGCTGTCCTTCATCCTCTAGAAAGGAATGATCTGGCTTACAAATTAATTTGTCCTTGCAGCATTGGGAAAAAATAGCATGGAATTGAAGACTGTGATTTCTTTCTAACAGAATATGATGCATGGATGTCTCTTGAGGCTATTGCATATTGATGGTAATAAATGTGTACTCAGGCTTGTGTAGCTGTTTTTCAAGTGTTCTGCACTAAAAAAGGAGTTGTGTTTGAGGGAGCTGAAGGGCAGGGGAGTAGCTTCTGAGATCTGATCACAGAGTTGAGAAATCGATAGAGACAGCTTGCTTTTCAAAACTTCATTTATTGGTGGAAATGAGAACTCTACGTGCTGCAAGCATTCAGTTTGCAGTTTATTTTCCAAGTCTTTCAGTTCTTCCTTGTGATGACAGCAGTGACTATCAGATCTTCAGTAACTTGGAGGATTTGTTGTGGATAAACAACATGCATCTGATAGGACTACTCCAAAAATGTAATAAGGCAGATGGAATTGCTTGTGTTATTTTGTTGTCTCCCTTTGAAATTTTCTAATTCAGATGCACAGTTTTCTTCATTGATTTTTTTTTCTGTATTGTGTCAAAGTAATGAATTTTTTACATGTCTTCAGTTAAGTACTGTGATATTCAAAATTGCTAGGTAAATCCTGTGAATGCAGTAGGAATCTGAGAGGTTAGAAACTGGAGAGATCCCAGAACTGCTAGACCTTGGGCAAGGAAAGTTGGATTGTAGTTAAATTTCCTGTGAGATAGGCAGGCACCTGGACTTTAGTTCCATTATCATTCCGTTAGTCCACAGGATGAATGTTAAACCAAACAAAAACTGGATGGTGGTAGTTCAGTCATTGAAAGCACATCTTGTCTATATCAGCCTTGGTCAAAATCAATATAGGATATTAGAAATGAATGGAAGTTTGACCAGCTGCTTCTTAGTTCCGTGAAATAATGCTTTAACGTTGTTTAGGCTGATAGCTCACATCCCAACGAATAGAGAAACTGTCACCAAGCACCACAGAATCAATGGAAAAGACCTTTCAGATTAAGTCCAACCTTTATCCCAAGACTAGAAGAAGATCTTCCTTTCGAACATTTGAGTTTTGCAGGTTTTAAGTACTTACTGCACTCCATTTGCTGCAAAACTCATGTTAATCGCTTGTGCTAGGTTTTTTGTTGTTGTTGTCTTTTTGATTTGCCTTCTAAACTGTCATCATTTCACTTCATATGCTGACTTCTGGAGCTCAAGCTCAGCAATAAGAATAGCCAGTCTTCAAAATTGTTTTTCTTTAAGATGCATGACTAAATAAAAAGGAGATTAATTATAGTACGTATGTGATATGAGTGGAATAACATCTTCATAAATATTTATCAAGTGGGAAAAACAAATACATGGATGCATTCTTTTAAAACTCAAATGATATCATATAATAGGCCAACTGGCAGAGGATCAGAGTTGAGTATGGGTGAGATGTTTCACCTTGCATAAGCTACATGCGAGCTTCAATTGCAGTAGAGTACATTGAAGTGCTAGAATAGATGAAAGCAGGTACAGACAAGGGTCTTTCTAGGTAGGCAGATGATTGCTTTTGTAAGAGCCTGGAACTTTAAATCTTGATGGTGGGTGGTCTAATGTAATTCACTGTATTACATTATCTGAATGCGAAGTGAAGGTGTTTAATGCTTTGACAGAATCCAAATGAGCCAGAAGATACATACTTCATAAAGAGTGTCTTGACTGTTGCTCATGTAATATGGAGAGGCAATATCCTTGAAAGATAAGGTGTCAAATAGAAATCTGCACGTTTCTTCCAGCCCACAACATGTTTTTGAGGGGAGTTCATAAGATAATGTTAGACTTCTGCATCTTGGTCTTTCCTAACTATAACACGGGGTAATAGTGATCTTACAAAGCATTTTGGGACCTCCATATGACAGAGTTGCGTGACATTAGCAGAAAATCTTGAGTTTCTAAGCATACAATAATGGCATTAACACAATGTCTGGTTGATAAGATTATGTATTTATCTGGCATGCGGGTAATAGATGTAGTTATCTTACTTGCAGGTTAAAGATGTAGCTACATCTACAAACTTCCAGCATATAGATCTAGCTATTAGATTTTTCTATGTGTATAAGCATATCTCTTTATAAAGTAGAATATTAGTTTCTGGTAATTGAAAATAATAGGAGGAAAGATACAGTTCTTTTGTTCAGGAGGAGTGTGTGAAGTGCTGAGGTGCAAAAGAAAAACCTTGCTCCCTTCATTGTTGTAGGATCTCAACTGGCAGGTGTTGCAGTCTAACCTGTATATGTTCCAATAGCAGGAGACATCTTTGGACCTTTATTAGATAGTTCAAACAAAAACACCTCTCCAGAATTTGTGTGTGTATACATGGCAGTAAAGAATAACTACAGAAATAATAACTTCCCTATCAGATAAAAAGAGCTTCCTGTTAGACTTGATGCTTTGGAATTATATTGACTGTACTTACATTGCCAAATAAAATTGTCAGGGAGCAAAACTGAGCGCTGGATTGCTGATGATCCCTATTGCTTAGCTGCTAGAAAACAACAGTTATGGCTGTGCCAACCAGTGTTTGACTTATCTGTCCGCTAAATTATGACATCTAGTCAAGGCACAAGGTGTAGCATGCACTAAGATCATGCTCAGTAGGTAGTATGAAATAGATACACTGCACCACCCTCCAACACTGTCCTTGCATCTTCAGATACTCATGTCTTTCTGGCAGTACCCTTGGGCATTCAGCAAGTACCCTTGCCTTCCAGCTTCCTGTTATGAAAACACCACTCTGAAAAGTTGCAGAACAACCCTCATTCTTTCAGGCACTTTTAACAGAAAATAATAGCAATAATATCTCAGGATACCATATTTGGCTTCAAAGAACCATATGAACTGGTATCTGCCTCCTATCACAGAGTCAGGATGTGGTTCTTTTTGGTCATAATCCTGAGTGTATATGCTCAGATTTCTGTGAGTTTTTCAGTTGATAACTTCTCTGACACTTGCATTTGTGCAGCAGAATGCCGAGGGGTCACTTCTGCAATATGTGGTTTTATTGCTGTGCTAGAGTCACTACTGTTGACTAAGAAAGACTCCCCTTCCTAGGCCCCTGCTGAGCATTGCAATGGTCCAGAGTGTTTAATGCACAGAAGTAAACAAATAAAAAATAGTGGCATATTAACAGTATTCACACTGGCTGATTTAAGTATAGTATCTTACTTCAATGCAACTTGTGGTGCCTGACTTTAGGAACCTATGTTTCCTAAACCTTGCCAAAGAAGTGATGAACTTCTATAAAGCGATCTGGATAGGCTATGTTAAAAACTTAAATTTAAGAGGATTTAGCTTGAAGAACATATTTGCAAGCACATTTGCTAAGACCGAAATGAAATTCTTCACCTAGAAGTCAAAAATGGTGAGACATTTACTGGAAAAAGCCTATGTTCTTCTCATTTTCTTAATAGTTATAGATTTGGAAAGAGAATTCAGTTAAGAATGTGTCTGTGCTTGTCAGTTGTAATCTGTCACTTATTATTTGGAATTTAATTCTTCTGTCAACCTAAGCGTCTCTGACTTTGTAAGGCTTGCCCTACATTGCTTATGGCACATGTTCTTATATTGCCATATGGGTCCCTGAACCTAAAGGCATACTTGATGATGACGATTCCAAGAATCCAAATGGTGGGAAGTGGAATGCCTATGAGGAATGGTTCTTTATTGTATCTGCTGAACAATTGGAAGTTATAAAATACCTTTTCCAGGAGTTCACTGTAACATCCCTCTTTCCATCTAGGCTTGGCCTTCTGGCTCCTTGTTCTCCATGCACCATGGTGTGCTGAGTGTGCATGTGACTATTGTTTTGCAACTTCTTCTCTACAAGTAAAAATTACCAAAATTATTTGCATTCTTATAGAAAATACTTTCCAAACGAAATTAATTTGAGAAAGAGGGAAAAAAAATATCAAGTTTGCACTGTAAAAAATTTTAAGGCTAGCACAAGGCCCATTCCAAACTGATAAAAATATTTGGTTGATTCTTTTTAGACATGTTTAGTACTACATGTAAGTTCCCTCTGTAATACTTTAATTAAAGATTCTGTACATATTGGCATAGTCTAGCAACTGAAGAACAACTGTGAAGGATGAAATAAGATATCTGGAAAGAAACAAAAATTCTGTAGCCATTTTCTTACCATAGTATTTTATAAAGTGTGCAGTATCAGCAATATGGGTTCATAAAGCAGAAGACTATGCATGTATTCAGGTGTAATACATTTATGAAATTAAGAAATGTGGGTTACATGGCCTAAGTGATTCAACGTGTTTGTTAAAATTTTCAGAGGAGTCAAAGTGACATATTTTTAGGGGTATTTAATTTCTAAAGTTATAAAGATTTTAGAACTATTTGTTTGGCAACTCAGGCAACTGTAGGGAGGAGCCTTATGCTGATTTGACTTACACATCCAAGACACTACTGAAATCAAACTTAGGTGATGCAAATCCTTTGCACAAATGTAGGTTGCAGTTTGATTATTCCCATGAAATATGGCTGAAGATGATAAACAAAAGGTGAAGCTGAAGAGCAAGCTAGAAAATGAGCGAAGTATCTCCAGTGATGACACAGAGATCAGAAGGAAAGGCCTGTCTAAATATCCATTTTCATTTATCTTTTGAGTGTGGGAGTGCACTGAGTCACTGAGCTAGAG
>JBCJKH010049248.1:10203-24174 GCA_039877255.1 Loriculus beryllinus
TATGGCAGGGGGGTTGGAACTAGATGATCTTAAGGTCCTTTCCAACCCTAACTATTCTATGATTCTATGATGTGTACTCAGAACAAGACATTTCTGTACCCCAGGTCTCTGAAGAGCCAGAGACTGCTTGCTGGGGGTAGTTCTTCACTTTTGTTTTGTGTAACATCGGAATAGTAATAATCAAAGCCTACTGATTGAAGAGACACCATGATGTAACATACAGCATGCATACACAGGTTTTATACTTGCTGCTCCCAGGACTGGTTTGTTATTTTACACAAATTCTCTATTTCAAGCCAGTAGAAGTTTCATTCAGAAAGCAGCTAGGGCACCCAGCTTCTTTCTCAAAGTGAATGTTCCTAGCACTGCACTAAGCAGACAGTCTCTTTTTTGAATACTTATTCTCTCTCACTTTCATTTATAACAAAAGAGATCTCCAGTTATAAGTCATTAGCATGAGTGGGAGAGTGCTGTTGTTCAAAACAGATACCAGCCAAGTTCCGGCTGCCTGCTTTGCAGAAGCTGGATACCTACACCTGATGTAAAAATTACACCTGCACAACTTTCTACCTGAATGAGTGTACTGAACAGCAGACTTATAAATTGAGGACCATTAGATAAAAAAAGGAAAGAGTGTGAAAAGAGCTCAGTTCTTTGAAAGAAATAGTTAGCATTTTACCATTTTTGCAGTTTTACCCTGTATAATCCTCCTTGTAACCCTGACAGAAATGCCACTAAAATGAATGAAATTTCAGAAGCTACTCTGCCCTTCACGTTTCCTTTAGTAGCTGGAGCAGGTTCCACACTGTGATTCTGCCTAATCTCCTTCATTGTGCTATGATGCAAAACATAGCATTCTGCATTCCATTTTTAGCTAAAGGTTAGGTCCTGCAGTCTTTAAACATTTAAATACTTCTCGATATTGACTGCACTTCTGTAAATCACTTTCTTTTATTCTTTATCTTCTCAGATATAACAAATAGTGAACAGATGTCAGTGAATGAATGATGTTCTGTAATGGTGCCAAAGCCTACCTGATCAGGCAAAAAGCCTGAATCATCTTCATATTAAAGCTGACATTCTCTTGTACATTGTAGTGAAGGAAGCATTTTCCTTACCTGCCCTCCAATCCAACAGAGAGCTTAGAAAGGGTATGCAGCACACAGTGCTGTGACAAAAGTGAGGTGGAATTATATCAATGGAACCAGAAGCAAAAGCAACTCATGGTGCTGATTCCATCATAGATGCCAACTCAAAAGGCTGCAGTTCAGGAGTCTGAAAAAAAAGTTGTCTATTCCACAAGCTGTTTTGTCCCCTACCTCATGGCTGCATGACAGTAATTTAGGAATTCTTGATGTGAAAGTTTGTCAGATGCATATTCCAGGCAATACCTCCTCCCCCTCGTTGAATCATACAGGCTGTGTCCTAATCAAATTATATTTTTGAAGTGTTTCCTCACTGAATCCCACAAGATTGTTTCTCATATTTTCCCCCACACCTGCTTTTTAAACTAACTATCCCAAGGCTGCCAGCAGAGCCTTCTTTCTTCTCGCTCTCCTTTTACCCCCACTTTCTTTTTTTGGAGGAGGGAGGCAGGGAGAAAGAGAGTCATTGAGTTACGGTCATCATTTTTCAATCCTTCACAATCTGCCCTATAAGATGATAATACCTAAAAATATCATGAAGACCTGATACCTGTCATTTCAGGCTTATGCCTTCTTTGTTGTTTTGTTTTGTTTTGTTTTTCTCATATGGCTGAGAAGGAGGAGGTGTCATCTATTAATGGAAAGAAAACACCTGAGTTCAAATCTATTGTGTCCTGTTGGGCTGGCGCTGACCTTCCCTGATATTTCTGAGGAGGCTCATTGACCTCTTCCAGCAAATACAATTGGATGCTCTCCTCTACAGCCCAGGGAGAGGCAGCTTACTGGGGATAAGCACAGTAGTGACATGGAATCTTTTACCTAAACTGCTGCCGTTTGCTTCCTCATCGTTACTCAGCAATTACACACAAGAACAAAACATTATGTCCTTGGCTGCCCACTGGCTACCCCTGCTTATCACAAGACAGTTACATCATACCCTGTTTTTTATTTACAAAGGACTCACTGTTGTCTTTTGAATTATTTCCAGTTGTATTCCAAGAGTTGCTCTCTGTGCATTCTAATAACCATGTACCACCTGTTTCCTCACAAACTGACTTGCAAGGGGATGTTTATTTCACTTGTGCCAAACCATTTTCTAAATCAGGCCTCGCTGCTGGGCCACAGCCTAGTGCTTTTTAGAACTTCTTCTTATGTTCTAACAATATAAAGCAGCTGATAATAGTTGGATGCCCAGATCTGCATCCTCATTCCTCCCATAGTCCTGGCCTATAAATTCAAGGGGAGGACACGATCACGGGAATAGAAGATTAGGGAAGACTGAAATGCAACTGTAGAGGCAACAGCCTTGTAGGATTCAGTATGCAAACAGTGTCGTGTAATTTGAGCAAGACACATTCACCACATTGAACACAGAGGTGAGAAGGCATTACTTGACCTCTGGGACCATGCAGCAAAGCGAACAGGTGATGTACAGGTTAAGGCAAAGTTAGGATTGCTCAAGTCTTTGGACTTGAACTACTATCCAGCAAGTTTCATGCCCTGGGAAAATCAGACTGAAAGAAGGGAAATTTACATTAGATATTAGGCAAAAATTCAATATGAGAGTGGTGAGACACTAACAGGGAGCTTGGAACAAGATGATCTTTAAGGTCCCTTCCAACCCTACCCATTCTATGAATCTATGATTCCCTAGCAGAGCACTGATCACAGCCAGTCTCTCAGTAAACATGCCTAAACCCACCTATTACTACTGAGAACTGGTTAGCAGCTCCACTTCAGCTAAGGCTGGTGCCACCTCCTCCTGTTTCTCAGCACAAATCAGTATTGCCTTGTAGAAATGCACCATACAGACGACAGATCATATTGTGCCAACGAATCATGAGGTCTTAGCTCTTGCACTTATACTCTTAGCAGCTACAGGATGTCAGAGATGAGCTGAAAAACATTTCTTTCCTAAGCACAAATACCAACAAGTTATCTGAAAACCCTAATTGTCACAGAACACATGACAACAATCCCAGTATCTCTGTGTGACAAAAACAATGCAAATAAAGGAAGAAAGATACATATTGCACAGAGCACACTTAAGAGGAACTGGCAGCTTCATTGAAAACTTTGCATATTCTTTATCAGTTACTTAAAAACAAGCTGTGCACAAATGGAAGCAGCCTGGGGATTTAATTGCCGCATTTATTTTTAAAAGAATTTCCATCTAAGATGACATATGAGACACAACAAAATGTCAATCATTATTTCAAGCCAAAGGAACTAGATTTTAATAGGAATTGATCGGGGGAAGGTGGAAAGGGGTTTTGAATACATTCTGAAGTGGTTTTGTAATATATACATGGCAAAAGGCACACGATAAATCTTAAATAATTAGTTATATACATTCCTAATGTGAATATTGGCTAGGCTTCAAAAGCTGCAGTGACTTTCATTGGATGCCCTCTGTATCTCCAATGCACTTCCCTCACATTCTCCAGGTGCAGAGTCTGGGTTTAGGCCTGAGGAATGCAATTGTACAGGGACTATGCAACCTGCTTCACCAAGGGGTGGGAAACATTCTGGGCATAGCCTGATATAAGACAGCTAGTTTCTTTGATTAAGAAGTCTTCAGTAAGACAGATCACTGGTAAGAATAACGCAAAAATGTGAAAGAAGCAAAATGTGCATGTTTCATATAAGGCTTTTTAGCCTTTGCAACTTCAGAGTTAGGAACATTGCTAGAGCTTATTTGGTTGTTACACTGTGGAGATGACATCTGGGCTTTCTGAGTGTTGAAGCTGTGCTGCCAGAACTTGTAGAGACTCTGCTGTCTGATCTAGTGGTCAGCACAGACCTTAGGTATGCTGTCCTCACCACTGGTAAGAAACACATTAAATAGGTCAATGGAAATTTTCCAAACCAAACCTTTGCCTGGACATAATGGATGGTACTTGGGAAAGCTCAGCTAGATTTGTGGGCTGCCGCATAGACTTGACAAGAAATTCAGTCTATCCAGGGCACCACCTGGGTCTATCTGTACGAGAGTATAATGGTATTTTTCTCCTTCTCTGGAGCTTTTTAGAGATAAAATCCAGGAGTTGTACGAAGCTGTTTCTACAACAAGGCAACAAAATTCTATGCACATGATAGCAAAAGATAAATATCAGCTGGACCTTTACTTTTTCAGTAAAAGCTGATAAATATCAGCTGATAAATATCAGCTGATAAATATCCAGCTGATAAATATCAGCTGGACTTTTTACTTTTATAGAACTAGGGTTCTATAGCCTAAACTGAGCTTAAACAACTGAACATTTTTCCATTTAATTTACTTTATGCTCAGAATCCACTACGTATCTCAATTTGGTAAGCATTAAGAATCACAGTGCACAGCTTCCCAGCTTTCTTCTACAGCCTGTTGCAGATGTACATAGTTTATCCTCACCCCAGTAACGGTTCTGTGTTTAGTTTTGCCGCACCTCCCTCACAGGACACGTTTACACCATGTTTAAATCCTACCAGAGTCATCTGCACCCAGAGCAAGATGAGTCTTCCCAAAAATTCTAGACAAATTCTTAATTACCATTACTAATATCAGTCAAAGTGCAGATACATGTACATTCATCCTGGTCTTTGGTTATCAATTTATCAGTTTATCAGGTTTATCAGTTATCAAACTGAAAATGAATAGAAGGGAAAGCTAGTGAGACTGATCAGTTCACCAGCTGGATTATATTACAAATGTTTCTAAAGAGCTGAAACAGGGACAGGCAAGAAAGCAGTGTCAGGGGTATTAAGTAGATGCTAAAGAAACAGTTAGGCATATCCAGGCTAAATATACAGAGACTGTGAGAATATCTAATAGCAGGGACAGCAGCAGAGAAGGGGGAATAGGAAGACTAGACAGAGATGGGAAACTAGCTGTTTAAATTACTGTTCATTGCCCATAGGAGGAGACATGTCATCTGGCCTATTGAAACTGCACCACAGTTAACAGCCAGCCAGATAATTTGGAGAGATATTGACAGCTCCTGGGCAGGTAGGCTTGGAGAAAAATCTGTGCATATCTTAAAAAGAAAATTAATAAAACTTATGATGAAAAGATTCATTGGTCTAGTTTCACTAATAAATGGTCAGAAAAGAAACAAGAGTTATTTTGTGTGAGTGTACTGAATAACAGAACTAAGTGGAACAACAACTTGAATGAGAGAATATGAAAAAAACTAAGTAAAGGCAAATTGCACAAAATCCTTATAGAGAGGGTTATTTCCTCCACTGCTACTGCCCACGTCCCTACATCACTAACCACTACAAATGCCATCATCAAGCTACAAGTATGTGTGCAATATACTACCTACCCCCAGTCTGAGAATGTGTGTCCAGCCAAAACTGTTCTAGAATACATGAGGAGGGCAAATACTGAGAAGGACTACTGTGTAGAAACCAGGATTAAAAACTGTGTGTTCCTGCCTCAGTTGCCATGTTCAGTCCACTCTACTATGCTGCCTCACTTCGAGTTATTACATCACTCTATGCATCCTTGAGGCAAGCTATATCATTGAATTAACATTTGTATATTTATACCTCCTCTAAAAATACCTGTAAACATATGTATATAAATACTGAATCCCACCTGCCCATCAGCCCCAGTCACCTCCCACCTCCTGCTCACTAATAGCACAGTCCTGCATCACCTCCCACTCAGCTAAGCAATCCTGTGCTAGCTGCTTTCGACATACCCACAGCTATATATATTTATGAGCATGATAAAACCCTTGTTCAAAGTAGAGATATCATCTTTTTTGCAAGAGTTACAATGCATTTTAGAGTCACTGTGATGCTCTGGTTTTTTTACACTGTTTTGTGCTACATTTACATACACATGCATGTCTTTGCAATTCATCTAGTTTGAAAAAGTATGTACAACTCAGACTAAAACCACCTCACAATCAGCCATGTTTATGTAGGCAAAAGTATTTTTTCTATCATAATAATTAAATCTTGATAATGCTGAATTACCAACAGATATTAAAAAAAGCAATTATGTTTCATTGTATAAAGAGAGATTTCACAGGACAACTCTATTCTTCTGCAAAAGACAGTTTTTTGATTACTTGTATTCTATACATTCTGTATCAGTGGCTAAATGCAACCCTGGTTAGGAATTCCTAGTGTTACTATGCCATCTATCCACTCTTGGTACAGTGCAGATGATACATGCCAAAATCTGTCATAGCATGATTTCCAGGTGATGGGAATTTTCAGTTTTCTTCTGCTTTTGTTGTGAGGCTCTTCAGTTGTGCAGCATTTGATCTTACTGCAAAGAGTATTTCATGATTCAAGGTGATTTTCATTGCTCAATTTCATCCAACCGTTCTAAAATAAAAATTTCCCTATCTTGGTATTTGCCCTTTTCAAATATGTTAACAAATATCATAACCTTTTTGCTCCATTCTTTCTATTTGGCCAAGTTATACATAGCAATTTCTTTTCGTGGTCAGTCAATTGCCTTAATCTCTAACTTGTCTTTAGGGTGATGAATTCAGGCTTAATGTGGGGTCTGGGGTATTCCTTCAATTCCAGATAGTTCAGCTCTCCTATTCTTGTGGATTTAAAAGGCGGTTCATGGGGTATATCTGCAAATATGAGTTTATAAAACTCTCAATGTGGGTAGACTTGAGATCCTCTTAGAAAAGTTTGCAAATGTATGTGGGCTACAACCCGTATTATATGAATTTACTTGGTGCAAAATTGTGCTGTTTATAAGGAGTTTAATGAACTCCCTATGACTGATGGACTGGAAATTGCTACTAGCCTGACCATGACATGAACACTCCAATCAAGAGGTCTTACTCCCACTCAGTCTAGAACACCTCTGTAGTGTCCCCACAGTACATAAGGAGTACCCAGAATATTTCTGGAGGGTCAAAATTCAAGCTGAGAACCAAAATTTTCAGAGAATCAGACATTGATGTATACCTGCTAAGTGGTACTTTTTGGGTTTTGACAGGGGCATGGAGGAACTTCACCCTGAAGGTCCATGGCCTGAAGTGGCCATTTCCCTGTAGCAGTCTTACTGGCAGCTTATGATGTGACATGCAGTATGTTCTAGGCAGGAACGACTCCTTACAAGAGCAACTTCTCTTGGCATGCAAAAGAAAAGTATACCTCAACTTTTAACACTCTATACCTAATAACCTTAAAATATCTAAATGTTTTCTGAGAACAAAACTGGGGTTATACCAGTATCGCTCCACCCTGGAAAGGTCAGCAGTAGTGTTCAGCTGAACATTAGACAGCTAGATATTAAAACCAGCAACTAGCTGTGTTATCATATTACTCACCAAAAACTTGTTTCCAAATAGAGAGTTTCCAATAAATTTCCTGTTTCATTGTGATTTTTAGGTGTCAAGCTTCCAGGTATCAGAAATTACCAAGAAAGCAAAAGAAAATATTATCTGACTCAAATCCCACCATAACTATCTCCAGTAAAAGCAGGAAAAAATATCCATTCAGGTCCTTATTTTAATCTTCTTCCCTGCTTCTCCTTAGAGCCCAACTAATTAATTCCATAAGTAGGGGTCCAAGTGCAGACCTACAGGATATCCCACCTAATAAAACCAATGTATTTTTAGAAGATCTGAGCCTGAATTTTAATACAGACTGTTATGAAGTGGCATGAAAACAAAGTACACATTCCAATGTAGGAGGTAAAAAAGTCTAGGAAAGCATTTTAATTATGTTTACACTTTCAGTGAGCATAATAATAAGTACAGACAAGCAAGTAGGCAGCAACAAAACTCATGGGGATTATTTGTAAACTGCTGTAAAGTTAAACTAATTAATTAAGTGCAATTGATATTCAGTTGCATTATCCTCAATAGGGAAGAAGCAGGTTTTATTTAACATGGATGTTCTACTGAACTGTATTTCTGCATCACAGGAACCAGACCTGTCCGAAAAATTAAAAGAAGTAGTTTGTCCAAACCAAGGAATTATTGAACTTGAGTAGTAAATAATGACCCTTTGGTAATTTTTAGGGAAGAAAAAAAATTTGTTTAGTTTTAGGCAGTGTTCCCTCCGATTCAAACAAATTTCTGTATCTAGCTCTAACTGTCAAAGGCAGAAACGGTGGGTTTCACAAATTAGAGGCGAAGACAAAGCCAAGGAAGCCGCTCTGTTACAGGGGAGACTTCTTTTTGCCACACTGCAAACCAGGCAATTTTCTGATTACAGCATTTTGAATTTTCTCTTGGCACCACAAAGTTCTCATATATCCCAGAACATCTTCATTGCTTAGAAACAATCCCAGAAAATGACCAGAAATGCTGATTGCATTGCACAGCAGCCCTTCCCCTAAAACTATTACAGAACACTGCAGAACACAGTGTACCAGACTACTATGAGAATGTACATAACCTTTGTCCATGTTAACGTTAACCAATTCCCCTAGCTCAGGAAGAGAACCATAATCACCACTTCATTTTGCAAGAGACAAAAGTGCCATACTTGTACTCAGAAGTCAGTCACTGGAAATTAATGGAAGCCTATGGGTACCAAGTGACAAAAAATTTATAGTCATCCTCATTTCTTTGTTATCCCTGCTGCCTGAACACCACATTATGCCCACTTTTGCGTTTCTTGGTTGTCATCCTTTAAAAGACGCACTGGATGCCAAGCTTAAGCTTAGACATATCAAGAAGTTCTGTCCATAAAGGATAGTGGGAGTTCCATCTGTAAGCCTTCGCAAACTACTGTGGTAATCATTGCTAATCACCCATGTTTCCAGTGTAGTCAATATAAATAATTCCACAAACAACATTTGCGAAGTTCTGACATGTGGCAAATGCTCAGTAGCTATGTTTAGCACATGCTGGATAATCCAAGTTCTTTATACACACTAAATTAGCAATTTTGACTCATGATAAAAGGGAAATTAAAAAAAGAAAAAAAAAAAGTAGAAGACTTTTACAATCTATTTCAACCATAAGAGGAAAAATGTGTGTCATGCAAGAGTGATAAAAACTTACAGGAAGAGGTGCTTCCTTAATATAACAAGCAAGGTACTTTTTCTAGCTTTGTACTACCAGTGGTATTATTAAAGCTTTTCTGTTGTTGAGCACAGAGGAATCCTTGGGTAGCGTATCACTGCTACAGTTGTTCTTACCTCATCCTCTCCTCAGCCAATATTCTGAGTAATGAAGCTGTTGATATCCAGCTGTCAGAATAGTCCCTTGAGGAAAGAGCAGACCTTAATTTTATTCCTTATGAAGACTTCCATACTTTCTCCAAACTTCTGCAGCTATTATTATAGAAATTCTGGTATTTACTCCCTTTGGGAGGAAATGCTCAGCTGTTTCTCTTAGAGAAAGTATCAAGGTCATATTCACCTTCTTTGGAGAAAGTAGAGTGGCTAGAAAATGGAATTTCCTAATAAAACCTCAGAGGTTTTGTTGCATAAGTTTGAATATTTAATTTGCTAATGCTACTACAGTGCCTTATGCTTCCCAGCTCAGATGTTCTCTCCTCTCACACAATACAGACACGCCTGAACATGATGAGGAGACTGTTCACCTGCCAAGGATCATGGGAACTGTAGTCCAAGGCAAACTTAGCCACAGGCAGCAGACTAATCTCCTTGGAGGCACTACAGCAGAAGCCTCATAGAAATGTAGAAATAGAAGTGTAGAGATGGCCACAACTAAAGTATTTAGCTGAAACGCTGTAGGTATTCAGTCATGATTTTCTTTTGCAAAAGAAAACTGAAAAGCACAGATGAAAGTATGAAACTTTCTGTGAAAAGCTAAGAGACGAAAAGAGCTTTAGGATTTTAAGATCCAGGTGAACAATAGTCATGTTATTTGCAAAGGAAGAACCTGAGTCATTAAGGAGAGAGTCAGGGTCAGCCACTAAAATGGTGACTAAAAGGAAAGCTGAACCTTTTTCACTAACTCAGAAGTGTTAGAGAGGGACAGAAGGTTGGGGAGAGGAAAGGACTGTATCAGTCGCAATTCTCATCAACCTTAACAGCTATGGAACCACATCATAAACTTTGCCTCTTGAAACAGCCACCTTAACTCTGCTCACCATGGCAACTTCTGTTGCTGTGTTTTCATTTCCTCACCCCTTCCCTAAATACTCTACTTAATGAGGAAGAAGCACTATCCCAAAACAGTCTTTGCCTTTCTTCCATTGACAAGATTGTGGCTTGATCTTTCGTTTACTGAGCTTCTAGGCAGCTATTTAAATGAACACAAATGCTCAGAAGAAATGCAAACCACACGAGATTAGCACTTCCCATCAGTATATGCAGACATATTGTCACTAGATTGTTACCAGATGACAACAAGCAAGCAGAATCATGGCTGGATAACACTATATCAAGGTAACTTTTTGTTCTGCAGTATGGAAACTCAAATGTTCTATAAAAGATCTGCTTTCATTTGCGTGTTTATTTGGACACCCTTTCAGTTCCTTCTGTCTATCAGAAAATGCAGATTCATTCCAGGGGTATTCAGCCATGGTAGAAATTCCACAGATTCCCCTCTCTTGCAGGATCTCAAGAGTGTTAGTAAACATAACAGGCAACCAATCAGTCAGGCTACAGGAACACACATCTCCAGAAGGCAGTGAGAAAGCCTTAAATAAAACATAGTACCAGCCTTCAGTAGAGTGCATTGAGACAAATGCCAGGGCTGTGAAAGGTGTCACTGGGATTACCAATGACGTGCTAATGGCTGTTCAAGCAATCTCTGTGCCTCCTTCTCTCTGACTCACTGCCTCCCTTTGGAGGCTCCTCTCACGTCATTGAGGGACAGAGGGTTATTCACAGATCACTGACTAAACGCAAGCTTTAGCTTCCCGCCTGCATTCCCCTGGTCTCATGAACAGGACTGAGGTCACTGCCAAGCAGCCTTTGAGCTTTTTATCAACACACCCAATGAAAAAACAAACAAAACAAACAACAAAAACTTGAGCACCTTCTGCTTTCCTACTTCTATATCCCACCACCCTGCACTCCCCCAAAATCAGGACTTGCCTTTCTGGTTTGTGCTGTTTTCTCCAAAGGGTTAAATATTCCCCTAATCACAGAAGAAGCTGTTTTATGTTTTCAGATTCTTTGCAGGGGCTTCTGGCTAATAATGCAAGATGAAACATATACATATATATAAAGCTCCCAAGTTTCAGATGAGAATCCAGCTTCAGGACAATTACTAGAGAAACCTTTTGTTACTACTAGAAACAAAAGAGCCACAAGTCAACTTATACACCTGTTTCTAATTAGGTTTCACAGTGTGCTGTGATGCTCTCTCGCATGCTTTTTATACCAGCACTTTAGCAGGAAGTGCTGCAGGCACTACCAGTGCAAAGTCTTTGACTCAAGCGCCTTCCAAGTTGCTATTATCACTCACCCAAGTGCTATGCTGTTGTTGATCTTTTAAATTGTATTCCATGAGCTAGTCATCGTTTTTACTGTAACTGTTAGGTTGAGGCACTACATCCCCAAATAAGACAGGCACACAAAACTACAGCCCCCGTGCAGATAATATTGTATTGCTTTTCATGGTGCCTTTGACCGATCACAGTGGGTTTCTTCCCCTTTCCATGTGGAAATGATCTGTACTGCAAAAAGTGTATTTGTATTAAGATAGCTGCAACAGTACTATGGAAATATAATGAGAACAGTTAGGATCTACACAGCAAAGTATTATAATAATTTTCTGCAGAAAAAAAAAAAAAAACCCAACAAAAAAACCCAAAAACAAATAACCTCAATGAGAGAAGATTAGTTTATAAAGGATGACAAAAATAAAGGACTCAAATCATATGTCTTCAAAGAACACCACATGCCATCAAACTGGCTTCGGCACATATGAGCGAGCACACTGAAAATGCATGAGTGTAACCCATTCATAGGGCTTTTACACATCATCTTCCCCACCACTTCATAGGTAGCTGTTGTTCCTGTAGTGCCTTCTCCCCATCTTACTCATTCTCCTTATTGGTTTTATCCAGGTACCAGTTTTTTACCTGTAATCCCTACTACTTGTTGCAATATTCCAACAATCAAGACGGCACTTCTTTCCACCTACAGCCCTCTTAAAGCAAAGCAGCAGATTCATCATCTCTGGTATTCCCAGATTGCTCAGCTAATTCATCACAAAAGCCTTTTCTATCACACTTAGTATAACAAAACAAGATTATTATTTTTCTCCAGAGATCACATTTTCTGTTGCTTGCTAGGAGCCTTTGTTTCAGGAGGCTCAAGCCTCTACCTGTGCATAAGGACTTCAGGTAACAATAGTAAAAGGGGTTATTATGACAATATATAGACTCAAAGATTAGGGAAAGCCTGGAAAATAGGAAGGGTAAGGATAGTAACAGACTTAATCTGCTTAAGCCTTTTTGTCTCCTAACACTGACATGGAGATGGTAACCTAGAGATAAGAGAGTCAGCAGAAAAAATTTTCAGGACTTTAACATGTTAAACCACTATAGCAAAAATTTCCAGATTGTATTTCTTAGCACCTCAGCACAGCCCATTAAATGTAGCTGTGGCAATGAAGCAGACTGGGGAGGATTCTATTTTTCATCTCCTCCTAAGCACTCTGCAGAAGGAAAATACCGCGCCAAGTTCTCAGTTTACATTTTGTGACAGGGTGATGCTCTTAAAAATTAGTTGTACCCTCCACTGAAAGTATAGTTTTCTACTGTCATGACTAAATCTCCTGAAATAACAAGTCAGTTTATTTTCACACCCTACAGCTCTCTGTGGTAAAGAAATTCCAATTTATTTTTGTCTTTCTTCTTCCTATTTTCAACATTTGTGACACTTCTACTTTATAAGATAAACATTTGAAAAAGAAGACGTCTTAGCACTATGGAAACACACTTTTATCGCGCTGGCTTTTAAAAGAAAAGTTCAGTTCTGAAAGGGGGAGAAATCACATCATCAGAAAATGACTTTGGATAGTCCTGTATATGAATTATTCATGTTCTATTTTATAGTCCCCTTTATTCTCCAAGAAATACCAAATGATTCAGCAAGCCTATGATTTTCTGTGTTAATCAGATGTCTGACACTATACTCAGGCCTGATGATGGGCCAAAACAGAAAGAACTTCTTTATGTGAGCTAACTGCAAGGACTTGACAAATCCCACTCAGCTGCATGTCTTCATGTAATAAGATGTTCAAATGCAACTTAATTATGTTAGTAGGAATGGAAAATTCCATCTAATGATTTACAGCCCAACCACTAAGACACCAAGTAGCCTGGCTGATATTTCCACCAGAACTATTACATACAAAATGAACTACAGCTTTCAATGATTAAAAAAAAAAAAAAAAAAAATAGAAACTCTCCCTTTTTCTTTATTTCTTTCAAATTCATTACTATGGTATCATAGCTTTTGGTTTCTATTCCCAACACGTTTCACACATCACCACTCTTTGTAGTCAAGTACAAGGATATATACACACGTAACAGATGCATATTTAAACATATGGTGTCCAGGTTATCTTTCTAATAATTCAGAAAAACAATCCAAACAACTGTTTCGTTTGATTAGCATCATCTCACCTGTTGAAGATCTCATGATGTGATGTTTTACAAATTCATCAGTTACACAGAAAGACAGAAAAATACAGCACATTTGTCCAGAACAACACAGAAAATCAGTAGTATGACCTATATAGATCTGTATATGGTCTGCATAGAATCCGTGAATGGTTTGGGTTGGAAGGGACCTTAAAGCTCATCCAGTTCCAAACCCCTTGTCATCGGCAGGGACACCTTCCAATAGACCAGGTTTCTCCAAGTCTCGTCCAACCTGGCCTTGAACACTGCCAGGGATGGGGCAGCCACAGCTTCTCTG
>JBCJKH010049249.1:2033-26124 GCA_039877255.1 Loriculus beryllinus
CCTCAAGAATTACAACTTCCCCCCCCCCCCAGCTGGTTGCTCGCCCGGACGTGGTGGAGATGCACGACGTGACGGCGCAGGACCCCAAGCTCCTGGTGCACCTCAAGGCCACGCGGAACTCGGTGCCGGTGCCGCGGCACTGGTGCTTCAAGCGCAAGTACCTGCAGGGCAAGCGCGGCATCGAGAAGCCCCCCTTCGAGCTGCCCGACTTCATCAAGCGCACGGGCATCCAGGAGATGCGTGAGGCCCTGCAGGAGAAGGTGGCCTGGGGATGTGGAAGGGGGGGAAGGCTCGGGCGCCCGGAGCGGGGCAGAGGCTGGAGCAGCGGCACCGCTCATCTCCACGAATGGCAATAAAAGAGCTATTAGAAGTGACAGCCAAGCGTTTATGGGCTGAAAGACAATGCGTGCCACGGCGGAGAGCATCCCTGCCTCCTCCACCCCCTGAACCGCGGGTGACGCAGAGTAAACCGGTCCCGGGGGTGGGTGGTGGGAAAAGAGGGGGGGGGGGGGGGGGAAGGAGACCGGGGGAGATCAGACCCAGGCGGTGGGAGTTTGGCCGTCGGAGTTAGAAGCGCTGGAGTCAAGCAAAGCTGACCAGGAGACAGGAATAACGCGGCGAGGCGAGAGAAGCGCTAAACCGAGCTTAAGGAGCGAGAGGGGAAAGATCCGGTCTTACAAACCAGCCAGACCGAAAATATCCACTCCCACCCCTGTTACATTTAAGGTTGGGGGAAGCTGTGCGAGATCTAATATTTCAGGTGACATAAGAAGGGAGCAAGCACCCTGCCAAAAGCGTCTCTCGTCCCGCAGCACCTCCTCCCCCGAAATACAGTGACACCCCCTAAAAAGACCCTCCAAACGCTCAAGGAAATAAATCCAAAGTCGGGTCTCGCTGTCACCCGCCAGCAAAGCGGGTGAGGGTGGGAAATAAATCTCTTTTCATGAGTCCTGCTCATCCTGGTAGTACTGGGGAAGGAACCTGCGGCCCCGGAGCTCCTTCCCCTGGCAGGTGCCCCTTCCCTCGGCACAAAGCCCCAAATCCCACCCCACAGCAAAGCGCTGAAGACAGTAGCTATGTTTAAGTACAGAAAAGGGCCTGTTTGCGTCTTTATTAGTGTCGAGCCTACTCTAATTACGAGAAAACGCTGCTCTAGAGCTGAAACAACGCGTTGTCTTATGCTTGTAAAATGCATTTCAAGTAATTCTTCTCTGTCTATAAAGTACGGAGGGGTAAGGGGAGGGGGGGGGAATATAAATAAACCGCTGTCCATTTGTTTAATGCTATTTTAGCCAAATTGACTGGCCGGATTGGAATTCGACATAAAAGCTTTAGTTTGCAAAACATCCGCACTGTAACGTCTGGGAGACAGGGTTTGAGCTCCAGCGCGACGGGCACGTTAACTGCATTAAAACCCCTCCATACATTTTCTAGCTTTTGTTTTTCTTCCCCTTTTGCAGCACATCCACCCGCTCTCCTCCCCGCCTCCGGGCGCCCGCGCCTGTTTTTCTGCAAATGAAGTATTTTACGTGATCGATGGAAGGAGTCATTTGCCCCATAATTAGGTCAATAAAATCAATGTTTATTCCTCTGATGGCCTGAAAGCTAATAAATTCCTCTTTTATATTCGCTCCCTCCGAAGATTGGAAACGAGCTACCCCAGTCCCAGCCACTGCGCAATGGAGCTGAGAGGGGAGGCAGCCTCGGCCGACCGGGATCTGATCGCTCCTTTGACCGGGGAGTCCCGCTCCTAGCCTTGCACCATCCCAGCCTTTCCCCCCCAAAAAAAAACCTCCGAGATTTATCCTCCAAATAAAAGGTTTATCCCACCCCTATCCCTTCCCGCTCCTATTTATATTCAAGATGAAACATTTCGCAGCGAATCCAGATTTAGCCTGTCCCCATATCCCCCCTCCTATCTCGCAAATAACTTCGTTTCACTTGATTCCCCTTGGAGCCTCTCATAAAACCCCCAAGTCTTTTCATGAGCAGCCAGGGAGGGTTGAAGGTGCTTTGGAGAAATCCTATTAGAGTTGGGGAAAGCAAAGCACTTTTTTTTGGGACAAAAAGAGAACGACATTTGTATTTTGCACGCAGTAATAGCAAGGCAAAAGTATCCAGCTCCTAATCAGATCAATAGAGAGACACACAAATCTTTGCAAAGGTTTAGCAGTTTACAGTGGGTTCCAGACCTTTGACATACATTGCGGATTAATTGGGCACTGTCAAGAGGGGGGAAGAGGAGGTGGGATTCCAGTTAATTAGTCGAGAAATGAATGAAAACTAAACATTATCGGAATTGTCTGCGGGTCCCGGTTTGTTAGTGGGGATTTGGGGATCAGCTTTTGTGCGCCGTAAATTGGATCTGAGTAGCGTGGTGCTGTCTTACACTGTCGTTTTGTGAACTGGCGACAGCTCGAGTCCATGGGAAAACTTAAAGGGAACCTGGAGCCGGTCACAGAGCCTCATTATCTCATGTCGGATACCATCTTTCGGGGAGAGCGTTTAATCAGCAGTGGCACACAATCCTCCCCTCGCAACCTGGGCAAACCACAGCACCTTCCCTTCACTCCGCCCTGCAGACGCCAGTCCGAAAGAGAGAGAGAAATAATGATAGATCCCCCCGCTTTCTCGAGTGGGTGAAACTGTCCTATGAGCTGGGAGGCGGCGGCGGAGACCCCGGTCCCCCTGGAATCACAGAAGTTCCCCGAGCAGGGACTGCGCGGTTTGCTGTGGGCCCCCCCGTCGGACACGTGGGGCTTCACCCGTGCCTGTGTTTGAAAGGCCGGGTCTCCCCAAAGGCTCTGCCATTCCCTAAAGCGCAGGGAAGGAGCCGAGCCCGTGTCTAGAACGATTTCTCCCCGCAGAGCTGGACGGGGCGCTCCCCGCTGCCCACCCGTCAAGCAGCCTCGGCCGCCTCTCCCAGCCTGCCCCACCGCTTCCAGCCCGCCCCACCGCAAGCCTGGCACCGCAGTCTGGTTTCTCCTCTTGCCCGGCCTGTTTTCCTTAGGGAAGTCACAGCTTGTCACCCGCGGCCTTCCCGGTCCCCGGGGCCAGGAGCGGGGCTCCCCGGGCCGGGTAGGGCGGGCAGGCACCGAGCCCCGAGGGCCCAGGGGTGCGGAGTCCTGCCAGGCTATCTATCAACCGGCTGGAGAAAGGGATTTTCCCTTCGCTCTCGGCTAGAATTCCCAGGCAGTCTTTCTTCCCTCTCTCCCTCCGCCGTCTGCCCTGAAGGATCCGGCTGGCAGGAAGAGGGGAGAAGGAAAAAAGGAGATGAGAAGGAGAGAAGGATCCGGCAGCACTTTCCCTCCATCCATCTCCATAAGGAGAGGACTCCTTATGGGGGGAAAAACTTTCGGCAATGAAAGCAAATGTTAATCCTCGCCGTGACGGTACCCTGAGTACGGGGTCTCGGGGGACGGCAGCCACAAGCCGGGGTCCCTCGGTTTTATCCGAGAGCCGGCCGGGATGGAGCTGAGAGGGGGAGCCCTCAGCTCGCAGGAATTCACAGCTGGGGGGGGTTGGGGGGTGTCACCCTGTATTCTCCCCATCCCGAGCCGCTCTGTGTGCTCCCAGCTCGGGGAAAGCAATGTGAGGGGTCTCTAGGAAGATCTATCGGTGGGTCGGTCCATGTCACAGGCTCTGGCTACCTAGCAGGACGGGGCTGGGAGGCACCGAAGAGTGGGGTTCTGGCGGACGGGGAGTAGCGGGTTGTAGTAGCACTGCGGGGCCCGGTACCCCATCATCTCCCGGGGTTGGAAGAGTCCGAGGGACGGACCCATACCGTTCCCATCGGTAAAATCCGCTGCACCCCGGTACTGCAGTTAGCGGCTGGACCAGACGGCGATCCCCGTCCCGCGGGCAAGCCGCACCCCTCCTCAGGGGCTGAGCAGCAATGGGCCCTGGGGACGAGAACCAGCCGCCGGGGCCGGGGCAGCCGCTCCGGGTGCTGCTACCGTCCTCCTGGCCAGCAAACAGGCCTCCCGGGTTAAGTCTCCGTCGTCCCGCTATTTCGGGACTGAGCCGGACAGAAACGGGTGGCAGCTCGCCTGAGGGCTGCGCCGGGCATCCCACCCGGTACAGGGGCAGAAAGAAACCCTCTTCCGAGTGGAAGAAGGGGAAAATGGCTGGGAGAGGATGCTCCGCAAAAAGAGCACATCCCTTCACTGCTCACACCTCCGGCGGGAGGCGGCGCGGAGGCACCCGGGAACCCGCCGACAACCCTGCCCAGGCAGGAGCATCTTCAGGCCAGCAAGCGGGCGTGCTCAAGATGAAGCCTGCTAACAAGCCCGTTGTCCTCTTCACCCCACCCCCGCGTGTGAAACATTGTCATTAGGCGTCTAATATCCCCATCGCTTCCAGGGGGGAATGGGAAGAGGCTGCTCGAAAAAAAACACAGACAAAAGAAAGTGTGTGAACTCCCAGCGCCCGTATGCACTGCACAATGCAAAGCGGGTTAATATCAGTTAGCAGTTCTGCAGTGACCTGTAAAGTTGCCTCTCTGGAAAGATTCTTGATGTATTACTTAACATGGCTACACAGTTATCTGTCTCGGCATTAATGCGTCCATTAAATCACTGTTGAGTAGCATCAACCTACTCCCGAGTCTTTGCGTCCCCTGGGAATATGGTTTCTAAACAGGATCAAACATGTGATGCTGACAAGTCATGAGATAAGTTATAATTAATTAGAGTTTGCTACATCCACAGAATGGGTACTTGGGGGAGTGGGGATGGACCAGGCCATTAAGGACTTCAGCCGGGAGGGAGGATCTATAATATTGAGTTGGAAAACAAGAAGAAGTAATAATCAAAGGTGGCCGAAGAAAACTGCAAACCTTTAGCTTTCAGAACTCAGTCAAGATTAAAGTTGTTCTTGATGGGAAACACACCATCCCCGTCTTAATGAAAACCATGAGGAGACTGATGCTGGGGATGGCGTCTTAAAGAGGGAGAGAAAGGCCTCGCTCCAGGTTCGAGGACAAAAAGCCAACAGCACAGTTTGCAGGGGGAAGAAGAGAAGCAGAGGAAGGAGTTGGGTGAAGGGACCCGCCTCGCCTGCCTGAGCAGGGAAACCGCATCCAGAGGTCACGTCCCCACCCGACACACACTTTGGGGTCGTTTCGCAGATGTTCCCCTGATTCAGAGAGACCCGTAGCATCCCCCCTGCCTGCCCCAGAGTGCCCTGGAAGCTGCCGAAACCACTCTCCCCCTCGCAGACAAATGGCCCCTCTTGCCCTGGGCTGGGGCCAGCCTCCAGCCCTCCCCCTGCCCTCTCTCTGCTGGGAATGGCAGTTAAAAATCAGACTGCAAACAAGTGGATTTTGGTCTGGGCTGCAATGGCTCTTATTTGCTTTGCTTTAACAAACACCTGGGGCGGGGGGGGGGAAGTGTTTACTTTCAAGCTGGCTGTAAAAGCCCCGAGCAGGAGGGGAAAGGCAGAGGACAGGGTTACCCGGCGGCATGGGGTGTCTTTTCATGCCCTTTGCGAGTCACAACGATGGCTGGGTTTATTTGCTTGCTTTCTGCAGTAAATGGGAGCCCTTCAGGTGAGAAGATGCTGGAAGGGTGGAATGACAGCACAGATTTACACCTGTCCTTCCAGCTTAGTCTGACAACCCCTGTAGCCTACAGAAATGACCAGTGGTGCCGGGTAGTCTGGGGAAGACAGCAGGTTCACTGCCTTTTTTGTGCTGTTTTTCTCTCTGTCCACACCCCCCACACTTCTTACTCCCTTCCTCCTTTTTCTTATGGCACAACATGAACCCCAGAGAGATCACCCCACTGATAAGCTCCCCCCCAGCCACCTTCTGCCTCAGGAAGCACAACACAGCCAACCCCATGGAGCCCCTTCTTGGCACCTCCTTGGTTGCGCAGGGTCCCCAAGCCCTGCAGCCACCACACAACAGCCTCCTGCTGTATCACTGGCCTCCTCCAGCTCTCAGCCATCCCCTCTGAGCCAAGAAGGCAGAGGGGAGATAACCCCCAGTATGTCCTGTCCCCCTCCAACCATCCCACCTTGATGACAGAGGCTGTCCAGATGCCTCTGGAATCTGGCCGACCCGGCTGCCATCTTCATCTGTGAAGAGGACAAAGGCTGCATTCCCCATCTTCCAACCCAAGGGCCTGTTGCCACCTCCTAGTGCCTGTTGAAAACCTTCCTCAAAGCCAGCTCTCAAGTGTGGCGTCTGGTGGAGCCAGGACCACTCAAGCCCCATATTCAGCACTCCTGGACAAAGGGCTGGCTGCAGCCATTCAGGCTGAGGGCACGGGGGGTGTTGCTGAGGGTCCCGTCCCCTCTGTAGAGAGGGGTGGAATGAGTTTTGTTTGCTTACAAGATGTTTTCCTAGCCAAAAGTCTTGTGAGCAAGCAATGCAGCTCAACATCTCACGACCCAACGTCAGGCAAATAGCAATTAACAGGACCTTTGGATGCTTTCTTCCACCATGGGTTCTTAAGTTATATTCACAGAGCCAAGTAGAAAAGCCACATGACGTGGCAGCATGTAAGTGAGGTCTCCTGATGGATCTCACATGCCCATGTCAAACGCCACATTCGCAGAACAGAGTTTCTGGGCAGCGAAGTGATCAGACACGGGATGCACAGGGCACAGAATGCTACACACAGAGGAAACACCAGGTCCTAAGATGCTCTAAACGCCTTCATCTGAAGTTTGATAGGTGCCACATTCTGCCTGGGATCTCTAGCTTCAGTCCCTCCCCTGCAATAGGCAATGGAGCCAAAGTCAACCCTTCCTACAAAAACCCCAGAGAAAGTGTTTCATCTCCCCGTGACTATTCTTGGGCTCATTCCAGTGATGATTTCCCAATGACACAAAGTCAAAACGGTTTCAACAGAAAAGACTGGGAATGCCTCACAGGAGGACTCTTGCCTCCCTGGGGCTAGGAAAGTATAGAGAACCTGACCCAAATGAGGCAAGCATGGGGATTTGCAAACAGGTCCCTCTGCTCAGGGCGACAGCCCTAAGCCCTGGGCTGGGGTTATAGCCAGAGGCAAGCACTCGAGATTCCTCTAACATCTTTGGGAACATCTAAGGGTTCGGCACTTCTGACAATCTCTTAAGGCTTCTTCAGATGCCTGGAGATAGATTTCACAGCTTGCTTCCTCTTAATAGCCGAGTTTCAAAGTCTTTGGCCAGAAAAATAGGCTGTGCAACTTCAGAGTGCCTTCTCTATGATAATTAAGATTAGTAACTCACCATGTCACCTATGATGCACCCCAATGATTGCATAGTAATCATGAGATGAGTATCTGCCATGCTTCAGCACAGTGAAGATGGATAAGGATATCACAAAGGGGTACAGGGTGGAGAGTTAAACCCTTTATAGCCTGGAAGGAGCAGGGGTGCTTCTCCCTACTACATTCCCCTTCGGAGGCTGAGGCTTATTGGGACAATTCTGCAATGAAAATATTGCAGCAAGCAATGAGGCCTAGGATATCCTTTGGAAACTTAAGAAATAAAAGGTTTTGCTTGTCTTTTGCTTTTCCATTCCATGTTTTCGGATACCATTTTTGCAGGCTAGTTACAATGAGCACAACCAAGGCAAGAGTCAATGCCCTGATAACAGTGGCAGCAGAGCAGTGCTGCGCCTGTTTTCACATCTGAATGTGGATGCTTCAGCTCAGCAATTTGCATGTGACTACTCTGTAGAGTAAATGCCTTTCAGGGAAGAGGCAGAGATGCTCTTTGGGATTGGCAAGGGGAAAGAGAGGGTGGAATACAATATTATTTTGAACAGCCTCTTTCCCAGCCACTTGAGTTGAGAGGGTGACCTTTAAAGGGAGGCATCAATCCAGGTGCATGACCACGCAGGGTTAGACACTGCAATGCATCTCCTCCATGGAGGAACTTACTCAGCTGTTGCTGGCCAGAATTTCAGACAGAGGGTGCATTACATCTGCGTTTGGTGATCTCAGATCAACCGCAAAGTCAAGTTCAAGGTCTTGTCCTCATTGTTTCAAATGATCCGGACTTTGCCTCTCAGAGAAACCACTTCCCCTCCTGTACTCTGGGATCACTGAAGGCACTGGAGTTTATACCAGGAGGAGTTTGTGAAGGAGGGAGTGCTGACAGCAGGCTTGGCTCAATGAGAGGCCCTTTGCAAGACAATCCGCTTCTCACTTCCATTTACCAAAGCCTGGATGCGGTTATCTCCTGGTGGAGATCCGCATTTTTTTCCAACAAGGATATCCCAGATGGGAAAGCACGCATGTTCTGCCCTGCTGCCCTGTCAGGTTCCAAACACGATGGATTTCCTTCCTATTACTGCTCCCCTTCCGCAGAGCATACACAACACATCCCAAGCATCCCAGAAGCGTTGGGTTTGTGGCATCTCTCCGAGACAGAGCCTATCTGCATGACCATGTCTGGGAAGTCTGCATGTGTTCAGCCTAGACATAATTTCCAGGCATGGAAAAGGGTATGCTCAGAAACCTCAGACCTCTAAGCCTACTCAAGACCTGCCACAATCAGTTTGCCCAGCCAAAGAAGCCCTGAAGATGGAGCACATGGCTGAGAAACATTCTATTTGGAGGAAGTTAAGGACATCCAGAAGACACATCCAAATGTGCAGTTTTTCTTGCATGACACACAGGGTCACTCTCATCAACAAATACCCCATTTTAATATTGCATTAAACTTTCATGGTGTACTTTGAGTCCATGATACAGGCACAGTCAACAAACCTAAAAATCAATCAATCAGTCCCCAGGCGAATACCCACTGAGAGAAAGAAAGGCTCCCATTAATTTCTCCAGACTTCAGGTCAAGCCCTAAATGTATAAAGATCAAAAGACCTGGAGATTAGCATTGAGCAAAGTCATCAGCAGTGGGATTTCCAAGGGTCACATTCGGCCCCTCGCAAGTAGATGGGCAAAACATTAATGACCCAAGATTTCTCAATTCCCTTTTATTTCTAACGAGGCAACTCTTGATTTTGTTGTTTCTTTTAAAGAAAAGAGATGATGAAAGAAATTGTTTGCACTTTGCACCACAAGTGATAGCTTTCCTAGGGGTATGTGCGTGCCTTGCACACACACACATCCACACACACGCATCACTCCTAAGCTCCTGAGAGGATGAGTGACAGCCACATTGCCTTGCAGCCTCTTTGCACATCTCCCCTGCCAGGTTTGCGCCCAGAACAGGTGGCTTTCGCACCTAGCACATATTTCTCCTGGCTGAGTGTTAACAGTGAAATCAAATCCTTTCCTTTGACCTAGGAATTTTGATGGGAAAGAGAAGGGTGCCTTGTTTGAGGGGGGTGTGGCACTTCTTTCCACAGGAACATTTGTCATTTCTCTGCTGAAAAAAGAGAGCAATAACCCATACCCCGTGCCTGTTATTATCTCGTGAATTCAAAGGTGTCTCATTTTTAATGGGCCCTTAGCAATAACGCAGGCACCTCATCATTTATCAACTTGCACTGACATCTTCCTTGATGCAGAAAGCTCCTGAATGGCACTTCTAAAAGAGGCTTCAGCAAAATGAGCCATGAGGGGTCTTGTAGCCCGTCCTATAGTTAAGCAAAAGGAAGACCTGAGGCATGTTTTTTATGCCTTTGTGCAGGAAAGAGTGACAGTATCAGGCACCCTATGTTCTCTTTCCAGTCTATCTCCAATGCCAGACAGAGCATTGGAGGATGAAAATCGACCTCCAAGGGCCACATCTGCCTCTACAGCAAGAGCAAGAGGGATAAGACACAGCAGTGTGGGCAGGAGAGCCCTGCTCCCACCTCTTTCCCATAACCTGCAACCACACTGGAGCCAGCACGATGCAGAGATGCCCCTTGCACAGGGCAGAACTGACCCAAATTACTTCCCCTTCCTGTGAATCACAGCTTTGACCTACAATTTGAAGCCTGCCTTTTTCCCAGGGCTTTAAGGAAATCTCATGTTAAATCCATAACTGAGTCCTAAGGGAGACAGCCAAAACATCCTCTGACACAGCTGACCTCCTTTCTCTCCCTCTCTCTCAATCTGAGGAGATGTTTTTCAAGGAAAGAAGCCAAAAATTCAGCTTAGGGAAATGAGCAGAGCTTGGCTGGGTTGGGAAGGTTGAGCTGACTTTGGCCAGGCAGGCACTGCCTCCTAACCTGCTCCTATGCAAATCCCACCACCACCAGTCTCACTTGCCTCCTGGTAGCCCGGTTTGTGCAAATACAGTCTTGCCACAAATCCATTTGCAACGGCCTTAAATGACAACGGCTCATTTTGATGCTCACAACAGTGAATCTTCCATTTTCCCCTCAGAGGGTTTGGTAATGTGATGTTGATTTTCTTCTCCAAACCTTGCCTGGCAAAGGTTTCCCTATCTCATAGCCTCATGCAAGCACAACGCTCTGTAATTACTGTGCCCAGAGTCTTTCATTCAAGTGCCTTCAAGGACTTTGAAGCATGAAGGATTTTGACTCGGCAGCCCCTGAGGCAAAAGCCCAAGGATTACTTTGCCCAATTTACTTATGAGTAAACTGAGGCACAGCAGAGAGGAACCTCTAATTTTCACGAGTCTGTTCATTCAGAGCTCCTCCTTATCCACACTCCCAACTCAAAAATGCCCTCAAGGCTTCAGTATTCAGGCCTGCTGAGCAGCCAAATATTTGGCAGAAGGGTTTTGCAGCGCTCCAGAAAGTCAACTCCATCATCTTCCAAACCACCCACTCAGAAAGAAATCAGGGCATCCAAAACTGGTGGTTTGTTACACTCAGCTGATAATAGGGTGTGTTATTAATGATCTCCAAATCTCAACCTTTCTGCACTTTCATTGTAGAGATATCTAGAGGGGAAAACAGGAAAACAGGTAATGTCTTCCCCCTCTTCTGCCCGAGAGCTCAGTGTGTGGGCAAAGGGTGGGAGGAAAGGAGGTATTTTCCAAACAGCTTCACATGAGGCTCAGTGTCTGTGCTTGCCAGGAGACACCTCTGTTGCAAGAAGCACGTAGGGCCATGAGCACCAGAACAGAACAAGCATGCCTTGGTTTTCAGCACATCTGCACCCATGGTTGATTGCCCACTTTAAGTTACACTAAGGCTAAGGTATGAACTGCTCATGCCTTGTTTGTCCCCAGGGATTCTGCACAAGGGATGGACCCTCTGTTGAGTGGTTTCACCAGTGTCCACTAATGTGTAGACACCAGTGACAGCTATATCACCTACTCTGGGTTCCAAGCAACCGTCCCAAGTGGAGATCCTCAGGTCCAGAAGTGAATGCTTGCTACAACACCCACTGCTTTAGTGGGAATCACTGATGGTCTCCTCTATCCCACTATTCCTCTATCCCTCCTCTGTCCCACTATTCCTCTATCTCTCCTCTATCCCTCTACCTCCTCCACTTATCCCACTAAAATAAAAGTTTTAGGAAACTTTCACCCTTTGGTCAACTTTGACTGAAACCAACCTTTGCATTCAAAAGGTTCTAGGGGAAGGGGATGGAGGGGAAAGGCAAAGCTACTTAAACCTGCTTTTGTTAGCAACTGTCTGAAGAAAAAGGAATAACTGTGTATTATCCACATGCAGCCAGAGAAGAAGTTACAGGAAAGAATCCATCAAAGAGGGAGAGGAGATTCAGATATTCAAGGGAGAGATTTCCAAGCTGACTAATGATTTTTCCTCCACGATCTTATTGCAACAGGCAGTGTGCAAACACACAATGAGAGACAATTTCCTGCACTAGATATATTAAAATCTAAGCTGAAGAGACAGAAAGAGTGTGGGAGGGAAAACAGGAGAGTGAAGGAGAATTGAACTGACTCACCCAGGGTTACTTATCTGGTTAAGAACAGAGACAGAGAGAAAGAATCCAAGGCTCCAGAGTGCCAGTCCAACCCTCTGTCCTTCAGACAAGGTTGTTCCTACCTACCCCTTTGATCTGCCCATAACACCAAGGAGCAAGGGCCACATCCTATCAAAATGAGAAGCTAGGCAGCAGCCAAAGAGCAGCACATAGAGAAATACCAAGAGGAGAACATCTGAGGATGCCAAATTCTTGTGAGAAGAAAGCGTCTGTTGCCAGCAAGAAGATGACGGTGTCACATGCGGGCTGGAGCAAATCAGCCTGCCAAGGCTCTGCTCATTAAGCATCAGCAGGATCTGCTCCGCACTATCAATCACTAGTGGCAGAATGGAGGGGAGCTGTGAGCTCAGTCAAGGCCATACCCCAGTTAGGAGAGCACCAGCATGTGGTCTCAAGCCAGTGATCTGGATGTGCTGATCAGGGAGAGAGAAAGGTGATAAAAGGAGAAAACAGCATCAAAATAGTGATGTAAATTAACTACCTTGAGTAAAGGAAAGAGTCCTGGTAAAGGTGAATGAAACCTTCTTTATCCCTATGAACCCCTGAAAGAGTTAACAAAATAGTAGGAAAAGGAGAACAGAGATTCTAATTTATGGAGAGGTTCAAAGGGCTTTTGATAAAGCCCTTCAGTAGAGTCTCTGAAGGAAATTTTATAATCATGGGGTTGGGAGATAAAGTGCTGTCATAGATTAAAAACTTGTTGAGACAGAAAACAGAGGAGAAGGAAATAAATGGCAAATGACCAGCATGGAAATAATTTAGGAGAGGTGTCCCCAGGATGAATTTGGAAAGTGGTTAACTGTAGTATGACTTTATGACTAATAGCAATTAGACTGGTAGAATAATAAACAGAAGCATACTAACAGCGTCGAGCCTGTACCCACTGCCTGCATGTGCTGCAGAGAAGAGTCTGATCTAGAAGAACGCATCAGTCTTCTCTTGATTACTTCAGGGATAAAAAACAACAACAACAGTCTTGTTTATTCTCATTCACTGCCCATAAAAGAAAGAACAGGAACGTTTCAACGCCATCTCTCTGTCCCCATGCTCCTTCCATGGGCAGCCATTCCCAGAGCACACTGACAACGAATACCTGGAGCTGGGAAAGTGGAGGAGCAGGATTCTTCTTTGGCTTTCAACTGCAATAAAGTTTTCAGTGATTCCCACCCCCTCACTTCTCCCTCCCTTCACCAACGGCTTTTCCTGAGCTTGTACAGCTGGGACCACTGGCTGAGAAACACCCAGGGCAGAAAGCAAGCGTTGTGCTTCAGTAGCAGCTACAAACCAGTTAAGTCAAGCCTAGGTGAGAATGCTTGCAAATAGCAGGGGAATCCAAGAGTGTTACACAGAAGGGTGGAATACCACCAAATGAAACTGAGCAGGTGTAAGACTAAACTAGACTTTGAGTTTGAGAGGGATGAGAGAGAAGTGGTCCTGCTGCCAGTGCCACCTGAGACCTCCTTCTGCTGCCCCTAGGAAGCCCCAACAAGCCCTTGCCTCCTCAGATGAGCAGAGGCACCACATGGCTTGGGCAAGGAGCCCTCCAGAGCTGAAAGATGCTCTGCAAGGAGTGAGGATGGGGATCTACTTGGCAGCAAAGGGATTCTCTTGCATGCTGCGAGGAGGTGCTGGGCTTCTGCAGGTGCCATGTGTGGCACAAGGTACGTGTATAAACAGCAGGACTGCTGTGGCATCTTTTCTCAAAACAGATCTAGAAAAGATGACAGTGAAAATCTCTTTTCCCACTTCCCAAACACAGCAAAACATTAACTACCTGGTATGCTTCCTGCATGCTAGGAGCCCCCCATTTCAGCAGCTCTGCTCCAAGACAGAGGCTTGGAAAAGAACCTTCACATCATATCCAGCCCCTTGTTATCCATGAGAAAAAAAAGAAGAGCAGTGTGGAGATGAACCAGATTGCACTGTATGTTTCAAACAGCCTTTAATCAAGGCACGTGATCTCAAAATCATTTGGAAACGAATGAAAATTGATATATGTTAGGCATGCTGAAGGCAGGGAAGGGAAAGGCTGGATGCAGCAGCTGCATGGGCATGAAAGGCAGCATGGATGGATGTTCACGGTGGGTCCATGCCCTCCCTGTGCCCCTGGGGAAGAGCAAGGCAGCTGCTCTGAGCAAGAAGGTGCTTGGCATTTTGAAAGGACTGGGCTCCGAATGAAGAAGCAGTTGCAGGAGTATTGATTGCACAAGATGGCTGGTTGCCTGCCTCATCTTTGTGAGTCTTTCTGTTTCTTCTTTCGCCCACAACGCCAGCCCTTTTATGACAGAATGATTTTAGTGAGCCTAAACACAATGTGCCTTACAGCTGTAATTCTGGGACTCCTCGAGCATGAATCATATGATGCACAGAGCTGATAGTGGGGGCAGAGGCATTTGCTTCATTTCCAGACAGAGGGATGGAGTCAGACTCCATCTGGCTGAACCAGTGCTACCGCCGCTCCCGCACCTCTCTCCAAACACCACGTCAAAGCAGGGCCAGGTACCTGTATGAGCCCTGTTTACTAAAAACCACCCTCCAGAGCTGCAGTGTGTCTGAGGAATCAAAGCACGGTGCTGCCGTCAAGAGCTCAAGGCATTCCAGTCCCTGGTCTCTTGCAAAATCTCATGACCTTGTGTAGGCAAGGCCAGAAAATTCACTTGTTTGACTTCATTCTCAGACTTTCATTGAGTTTGACTCAGGGAATAAGAAAACCCAAACCATAAAGTAGCAGAAATAAAAATAATACCAAAGGGAATGGAGTTTGCAGGGAGGGAAATCTCGCTGCTCTTCCCTCCTGCCTGGAGCTATGGCTACTGGAGACCCGGTGGCAGAGGCACTGAGAGCTGTCACTGCAGGCCATGGCAAGGCTCACAGGCAGGATTATGCCTACCCCAGGAAGATGGGCAGCAGGGGGTCCACAGGGCATTGAGGGGAAGCAGGGATGGGCACAGGGGTGTGATTGCAACTCAGTGATACACGGACCCTCCCTTTGGCTGCAGCCAAGGGACCATTGGGTTTTATTATCAATACTTCGTTATGTTTTGCCTATTCTTTTACTCCTCTCTAAGCCCATCAGATCTGAATCCATTTAACTAAACTTCCTAGAGAAAAGCAGTAAGGAAAACCACGGGACAGGGATTTGAAAGGCAGGGAAGGATCTAAAAGCATGCACAGGTGCCTTCCTCTGAGCAGGATTGTGCACTTCTCCAAGGCCCAACGCACACTGGCATCGTTCCACTGACTCCAGACAAACCATACTACCTCAGGACTGGATTAATTTCCCTTAAGCAAATGCTCACAACGCTTCTTTTTCCACTCACTCTGGTGGAAAACAGCACTGTTTCCACTGTCCTCCTGTTATACAACACACCTCCGACACTTCTCTCCTGTTTCATTTCTGTAGCCTCACTCAAAAGGTCACTGGTGCAAAAAATACACCGTTTTTACTATCTGTAGGTCATAAGATTTCACAGGTATGAGTGTCCTTTTATAGCACAGGAGCAAACAGCTAAGAACATATTTTGATTACCCTTTAAAACTCGCAATAAAGGTGTTAAAAGGAAAGAGTGTTTTTACGTGCCATGTCAAGCTGTAATCTACTCCATATCTCACATGCACGCTCTTCCAGCAGAGTGCAGTTGTTTCAAGTCTGTCCCCACTGTTTGGTTTTTTTTCTTTTCCTAAGTAGAGCTTGTATAACCAGCAAAGGAAAAGCAGAAAAGCAGATCTGCAAAGGGCTCTGGAAGGAGCAGTTCAATGTTGTTGTTGCTCGCTTGCCCCAAGGAGTTATGCATGATGCTGCTATTGCCTTCCCATGGGAGGTGATAAGAGAGTTTGGGCTCAAGTTACCAGCAGAAACAGTGGGCTGGTTACAGCGAACCTTTAGAGTCCTGTGAGCCAGGATCTACAGTCCACAGCTTTAACACTCAGCTCTCTCCTGACAGGCTGCATGCAGCTCCATACATCCCTGCTTCAGAGTGCGAGATGGGGACATGGGTCAAGCTGTGGGGTCTCTTGGCATGGGGGTCCTGCAAATGCTCAACCTCATCTCCGGCTCCTCCAACACTGGAGGAGAATTAGGGGGCCTACAACTGGAATTAGAGGAGGCAAAGGGATGGGAAACACTTTGGAGATAAGCCTGGGTTTTGTCTCCCTTTAGCTGAGAGCTCTAGGAAGAGCAAGAAACAGAATACTTCTTCTTCCCTTTAGCTATCTGTTGTGAAATCAGGGGAGGAAGACGCTTAAATTCCATGTATGAAACCATCCCTTAATCCCCCTCCCACTAGAGACAGAGCTATCAGGAGTGCCTGTCTCCTAACCCCTCATGCGACACCTCCAAGACACAATCATCATTAGCCAAGATTCCCAAACGATCAGTCCCATCCCCACATCCCCTGCACCCTCACGCTCTGTGCCCTTACACCCTGCTCAAAGGCCACCCGCAGCCTGGATGCTTCTGCTCTCCTCTTGCCCAGCTTAAAAGGCACAAAGCAAACAGGGTTCCACTCCTGATCAGTTGAAAAACAAACAAACGGTGACTCCTCTAAACCAGGAGAGCCCAAACAAATAATTATCACCTCCCCCTTGACTCTGGCTAGCAGGGCCACAGAGAGCAGGCTGCTCTTTCTGCTTCTGTGTGGTCTCCCTTATAGACAGGCGAACATAAAGGACTAAGTCACTGAAACTTAACGAGTTACTGCTCGTTAGCTGAACCGCATTAACTGCCTGCCTGCGCGCTCCCTATGGATAGTTGGGGCAAACTCGTTTTATTTGGATCAGGAATAGGCTAGGGCAGCGTTTTCCAGAGTCTCAAGCTGGTTTTGCTGAGAGGTTTGCAAAGGTAACTGGAAAACAAACCACTTGTCACCAGGGTTAAACAACTAACTCAGGGGTGGGAATAAAGGAAAGCATTAGAGAGGAAGAGAGAGAAATCACTGGGCCTAGAGCATGCCGAAAGCACACACTGTGCTGGGTAATACAGCCCCACTGATAAGTGGCAGCTCACAGTGTTTAATTGCATGCAACTACCTGTCTGGGCTTTTATTCTCAGGGTGTGATGAGTGCCTTGAGTCAGTGCCGATGGGATTGCAGCAGCCATCTCTCTACACCCAACACAAGGCATAGAGAAATAAAGGAGCAAGCGATTAATATGCTCACTTTAGAGTAAAATTGCTACATTTTTAGACCCAGATGATAGTAGATGGAGGGTTTGTCAATTCTGGACAAAAACTGTGCTTTGGCTACTTTTAGTCTGCAAATTGTGACGCTTTCAAAGGAATTTGAAAGCATGACATAGATTTTCAGGGAAAGGAGAAAGGCAGAAGTTAGGTGGGGTGAAAAGAGAAGGAGGAGGCTCTGCTCCGGGTGACTTCCCATTGGGGATGGGTAAGAGCAGCCCCACAGACAGTTAGTGCCAAGAAGCTGGCAGGCTGTGGCTTGTTGGCGTGGCCCTGCCCTGTGTCAGCAGAACTGTAGCTGGGTAATTACACTTCTCTCTCTTTCTCTGGACATTTGCACAGAGGCAAAGCTCGAGGCAGAAACCTAAAGCAAATTGCATGGTGGCACCCGGGTGCTAATAAGATGCCTCTGCATTTGGGAGTGTGAGAAATAAGCTGGCTGGGCTTTAAAAAGCAGGAGGATGAACGGATGACAAACATTGCCACTGCTCATCCCAGGGGTATGGATGTTCCTGCTAAGGAAGGGTTTCAACCTGAGTTAACCTATCAAGGCCTTCCCTACCCATCTCCTGCTGGAGAACTCCCAGCTGGAGCCTCTTGACCTGGTGATCTTAGATATAAGAGCAAGGCTTTGGCATGGGAACACCAGCTACAGCAGCACTGCTTGAGCCAGGCTTCTGCCCCAGGAGAGATTTATTTTTACAAACAGGTTTTCTCTCCATCAGCAAAGCTTTTGGAGAAGCGGATTATTTAGGAAGATGCAAAATCTTTGGAATGCTGACTTGGATTTTTCCATAGCCTGACTTGGTTGGGATCTCTCATCTTCTGCAAAAAGAGGGTACAGATTTCATATGAAACCCAAATGTATTTTATGATTCATTTCTGTTGCCAGCTCTTTCCTTTTTAATAACTTCTGAGTTCAACAAAGCAATGCCCTTTTTTGCAGAGAATGTTTGGAACAATCTATCTAGATACTCAAATGCCAATACAGAGGTATTCCAAGAAAACGAAGCCCTCTCTTCTGTCATTATAGACAATATATTTGCTATCACATTATTAACAGATAACCCCCCTTGGTGATCAGCAGAAGTGAACATCAATTTTTATTGGTATTTTTGTACATCTTTCTCTCTGCCGTCTATCCAATGAACTCACCCCAACCAGCATCTCCAACTGGGGCCACACCGTCATTTATACTGCTGAGCTAATAATTCAATTTTCATTGGATCAGGAGTGGGGAGATGGAAGGAAAGAGATGATTTTACTAAATTGCTTTACTTTAGATAATGCTCATCCTCTGTCCAGTTCTGATTTATATCTGCCATTGACAACTTCAGTTTCTTAGAAATTAATTCCCTGATTTTAAAGAAAAAAAAGTACCTTGACTGCACACGAAGGAAGTCCAGGAACACTGGGTACTTGATGAGCCTCAACTAAGAAGGGTCAATAAAGCATCCCTCAGGGATGCAGGATGGAAGCAGCAGCAGCTCCGCTGCAGGCAGAGCCCTGGGTGGAGGAGCCAATTTGTCCCCCTCCATCCACCCCTGCCCTGTGGCAATGCTCCAGGGCATAGGGAGCTCCGTTTCAGCAGCTCCTTTGGGGTTGCTGAGGGGGACACGACACCCCAAAGCCCTGCTGTACCCCCCCCCCCAGGCACTCAAAGCAGGATGCTGTCCCTGGGCAGGTCCCACACACACTGCCCTGGCCTGCTGCAGGCTCTGGGGAAAAAGAAGAAGAGAGAAAAAACCCAACCAAGGTGCCATTAAAGTTAATTGTTTTTATAGCTGCTTTAACAGTGTCTTGTAAATCTTTTTACGACCCAGCCCAGGAACACCAGTGAGGCCTAAACTAGAGAAGTTGAAGCAGGATGAGCAAGGGAGTGGGGACAGGGGATGGGCAGCTCTTGCTCTGGTCCCATCCTCCTTCCACACCTCTATTCACCTCGGGCTGGAGAGCTGCGAAATCTGGGGCCGTGATGAAGGATTTCTAAGTTGCTGACACGAATCATTCCTATATACTTCACAATGCCCAGAAGAGACTCGGCGGCACAGAAGGGACTGGGATAAGCCCTAAAATATTCCACACCCAGGCAAGCCCTAAACCTCCCTTCCTGCCCCGGCAGAAGGCTCTGCTGGGCCCATCACCAACGTTTGTTCCTAACAGAGGTGCGGTAGGGACCCGTGTTTGTCCTGCTGCTCGGGGGGATATCCCCTGCCAAGGACAAGGCAGAGGAGCAGGGACATCTAGCAAAGGTCCCCGCCGAGCACGGGAAAACCCCTTTGATCTTGCAAGGAGAAAGCTAATCCCATGTTGTGATACAAGTACCAGATGCTTCTTGGAAGAATTATACTGGGGCACAGGGTTAATGCTCTAGCTTTTCTTTAAAGTGTCCTGTGGATTATACCCCGATTAAAAGGATTGTTCCCCAAACGGCTACAGTGTCAGCCCGGCTGTTGGTGTTCGTGTTGATACACGGGGCGAGAGAAAGGACATGGGGGGAACGGGGTGCTGAGATTTATTTCCTGCCTCAAGAACCTTTTGCCCCCCGGCTTTGCCCGACTCCCTTACGAGCTCCCCGGGGGTGGGTTGGTCACTGTCGGAGCTGCTCACCCAGGAGGGAGGGAGGGAAGCCGGGAAAAAGGATGCTCAGAGGGTGGGTTTGAATTTTCTATCAAGCCATCGCATCGGACATTCATCCATCCCTTCATTCATCCGCCTATGAATGAACTCGTGAAACCGGAGTGGGGATAAGACACACACAGAGCGGGCAAAAGGCTCAGCCCCGCGCAACGGTGCACCCCGTTCCGCACCCCAAATCATCCCCTCTTCGCACAGCGGATAAGGGAGAAAAGAAGGGAAAGAGAAAAGGAAACACTTTGGTTTTATTCGCTCCCGCAGGCAGGCGAAGCCGCAAGTCCCCCCCGTCCGCAGGGAGCCGCTCCGCGCCCGCCGAAGTGCCGCCGAAGTGCTCCGCGTCCGTAGCGCCCGCTGAGATAACCGCGGAGCGGCCGCATCTCCCTTCCTTTACCCCCCCCCGGCTCCGCTGTTTTTGTTGTCCTCTGCAGCTCTTAGTTCCCAGCCCCGCATCCACTTGCCTATCGGTCACCCCATTGCTTCCGCACATCCACCACGTATCTATCGCATCTTCACGCCCAACTCGGGTCGCTGCCACGGCTGGGCAGGTGAGGGATAAAAAGCGTTTCCCCCGGGCCCAGTGCCCCGCTCGGGCAGAAGATGTGGGGAAGTAGCATCTTCCCGAAAGCAGAGAAAAAGCAGCAGCTCTGAGGAGGCACCAGCACAGCATCCCCCTCCCTCCCCATGGTGAAGGTGTTCCTGGGGTCCCCTCCTTTGCTTTTGCTTTTCCCCATCTTCCTACCCGGTGGGGGGGGGGGGGGGGGGGGGGATTCAGCAGAAGAACCGCTATCTTCTGATGACGGAGCATTGCACCTCTTATTTCCATGGGGACGTAAACGAAATCACCCCCTCCGAGGCGGCAAGAGGAGCGTTCCTCCTACCCGGGGCCGCTTGGGCCCCGGGTCTTCCAGGGGGCTACACGGAAATTAATCAATAGCAAGTCCTTCTCCAGTTGCTATTAATACTTAAGCTTCTTACAAAAATTCATTGTGTTTCCAATGCACTATTATAAAGTGAGATCTTCCAATGTTCTAGTTAAAAAGGCAAACTTCTTGCTACTGAAAAGCATGTCTATTTCAAATTAAAAATATTCCTTACAACAAAAAATTTTCATATTTACAACTTCCAAAATAATGCCCTTAAGTACATTAAAGCTGATCAAATACATTAGCACATCTATTTGTAAGTCTTCTAATTTGGGGGCAATTAGAAGTAAGCTGTCATAGCAAAAATGCTTTTTCCTAAAGTTAAAAGCTATTGCTAGTCTGGTTAACATCTGCCATCAGTTATGATCAACAGCACAAAGTGATTTACACTGGAGCAGCGTGTTCCTCTTGCATATCTGGAATACACCCAACCCAGAGTGCCAGCTGGATATTACATCCTGCAAGTGGTACAACAGCAAAGCACAAAGTAATTCTTTCACTGAATGAAGTGCTACTAATAGAAACACACTATGTCTAAGGTAGATAATTGCTTGGTAACATACATAAAAGGAACTTCTGGAATGCAGACAGGTGCTGTTAGTGTTAGATCAGTACAGTGCTATAGCACCTGAAGTATATTAGATATAAAACCAGAAAGAAGTGCTGAAAGCAGCTATTCTTAACTGGCTCCTTTGGCTTTAATAAGCCTTAATTGAGGAACTTTGACTGAAGAATTAATCAGTATTACCCGAAAGGTACCAGAAAGCTCCTGCAGAAGTGTGGGTATAAGCAAGCTTCCTGTCCTGGTGTTCTGTATTTAAACTCATCTCCAGAAACAGTCACAACTTTTACACTTTCAAACCTTACTTAAAAATAATTCAATTTCTTCTGTAGTTAAAGATTTAGTTATACAAACCCAGGATTAGGTGCTGAATTTATCCTGAATTCAGGTAATGGGATAGCCTTGTTACTGACAAGCTTGTTAGTCCCTTCACATGTGTGGGTTAACTGCCTTCATACAAGGAACTTTTTCTATTTATCACCTAAGAGAAGGTGTTCTTTAAATATAAAGCACCCAAGTTATCCCATTTATTACCTTAGTTTTCCCCCTGATGCTTCTATCCTGAAGCAATTTTTAGTTACATCACTCCTATCACCTGCAATACTTGGAATTTCCTACCAAGTATTTTGATCATTCTTTTCTGTCCCTAGAAAATTGTGCATAATTATTTATTTAAACAGTAAATAAATTTAACAATTCTCTCTCTCTTCTCAGCTTATGGCTATCAGGCCAACACAAACCAAACACATTTTCTAGCTGTGCACATTCTCCACAGAACACCTCAGCAAGCTCAGAGTAGCCTGTGGCCATCCTCCTCTTGTCCTGCCATCTTCTCTGCTGGAGCGGTCAAGAGCTGACATCGGTCAAACTGGACAGCTCTGCAATATTTTGTATCCTGTCTGTTTTCCTGGCTCCACTTCCACCCAGCAGCAAGGAGATGCTAGGGAGTCCATTTCAGAAACTGGTGTTCCTCTTTGCTTTGTATGTAGGAGAACCAGAGGCATGCAGTTCAACACTCATCTCAGAGCTACATGGGTTTCCATATGACAGTCCTGCTTCAGGAGCAAATGTGGGTATTCTATGTTGTGGGACACCCCATCTGCAACCTGATATGCCATCCATAACTCAAATCCTTACAAATCAAGCTCTGGAATCTCTTCAAACTAGATATTTCAAGTAGATTAAAGCAGTAGTGAATGCTTACTGCTTCATTTCTGCAACACTGGAAAATATAATGCTGATAACTGAAAAAGTGAACAAGACAATGACCTTTACACAGTAAATGGCTTTCCACTTGCAATTTACACTGCAGTTAAGAACACCAGATGCTATCCAAACATGCCCAAACCAGATCTTTTATTAGTGCCCTGAGCAGTGAGGATTTTAAATACAGAATTTCCCAGAATAGGTGGAATTGAAAATATTTGACACTGGCAATGAAACACACAGTTTGAAGTCATCATACTAACAAGTCCTACATGTGGCCTATGCACATAAACACATTCCCTGTTTGAGATGAGGGGAGAAAAACTTGAAGAACTTTTACCTTTTTTTGCAACACATATACAGGCACAAATAGGTGCTACATTTGCCTCAAACTGAACTCCTTGTGACAGTGAATATGTCTGCCTTTGTTCTACTGAGGAACACAACAGTAAAATTTAGAAATATCAGGATTATGGCTCTGCCTCATTAATTCAAAACAACTAAATGATACTCTTTGAGGTCATTCTAACAGGGACACCAATAAATAAACAAGCAGTGCTTGTACGTGTACATTAACTCTGCAGGGAATATTAAAAACTCATCTGGTAGTTTTATGGTAGTTCAATTAAAACTATACGAGCAATTGCAGATGAGACAAACTATCTCTTCCTAGGAAACTCTCATAATACTCTGTTGAGTTTCTTCATCTGTCAAGCTGCTCCACCACACAGTATACATGAGTTAAATGGTTAATACAATTGTGAAGTACAAAAATCTGGTAACATGCCTTTGTTTCTGTAATTACATCCTAAACATCACAGCTCTCTTAGACTACTTCTGAAGTTATAAACCTGATGTGTAAACACTACTTTTACATTTCAATACATACTTTTAGCAGGAATTCCTGAAGCTCCTGATGTGTTTTTGTTACACATGTTACCGACAGATCAGACCAGGTTACCTAGTAAACAAGGAAAAGACAATGAAGGAAATTTCTTTTTCCAAATATCATACCAGCTAGATCTTAACATTTCTATAAATCTGATATCTCAGTATAAGAGTTAACACCTGCAGGTAAGTAGATACCAGGCAAAACAGGGATAATCGTGTGCTTTTTCAAAGACATACACTAATTTTGGGGGTACATTTTAAAGATCACCATGTTATTTGTGGCTAAAGGGAGTATGAACAAATTCTGAAGAATGCAACAAAGTCCCTGAAGATTACTGACTTTGTGAGTCAGAATGAAGCCAGGCAGAAGGCTCTGTAATTACAGGACTTGTACGATCAGACATCATTAACTGCAAAAACCAGGTATGACAGAATAGCACTTGTAGGTCAGATACACTGGATTGTGTTCCTGCTGCTGTTATCAGGAGTAAAAAATTAAAAAGGAGGAAAAAAATCTCAGTTTCTCTTGCCTATAAAATAATTTTATCTGCCTCAGGCTTGAATCTTACGTGGTCATATAGAAGTTGTTGTAAGGTACAATTAAGTATTGCAAGTTACTGAAGAAGTTATTCAAGAATCAAACAGCATTTTGATATATGCTTGTATAAAATTTCAGTAGCTTATTGTTCTGACACAACGTGCAAGTAGTGACCCAGCACCTTCACATGCATATTTTGAGAGGAAAAAAAAAAAAAAAGTAAGCTTGGTTAGATGAGTGCTGCCTGGCTTTAAGCCCACTTTTGGGCTTAAGATTCCCATTACATGCATGGGAAGATTCTGTGTAATGGGACTGGATATGGCAATTATAAACATTAATTTACTCAC
>JBCJKH010049249.1:26224-39649 GCA_039877255.1 Loriculus beryllinus
CGGTGGGACGGCCCGGACGGGAAGGGTGTCCGTGTCCGAGCAAGTCCCTTCTCCCCTCTCGGGGGATGGGGCAAAGGGCAGCCCCATACCCCTGCCCGCCCCCTGACTCCCGGCCTAGCGAGTCCCAGCTGCCTGTTCGCTGCCTAAACTCGGTCCATTTCCATCAGCATCTCCGCATCCTCTAAGCGCCCAGGGCGAGCGCGCATCCCCTCATCTCCATCGCTCTGCATAACAGTGTGCTGTCTATATCAAGCGCTGTGGCGAGCTGCCTGTGCAGCCACAGGGAGCACCCGAGCGGCAGGTCACCCCGGCTGTGCCATGCTCTGCCTGCAGTGACTCTTGCCTGTGCCCTCAGCCTCCCTCGTTCCCTCTCCTCATCCTCCTTAAGGCTTTCAGAGCTTTTGCTCTCTGCCTGTCTTTTGAAGGATTTATAGCTGTGTAAACAACACCAGCAAAGGAACGGGGACACACAGCTGAACCACTGAAAAGAGGGAAAACGTATCAAGGCCCGATAAAAGAGGGATACTCCCCTAAAACATCCTAGCAGAGATCTTCAAAACAAGCTATTTCTCCACAAGTTGAGCACAGAAGGGATGTTTTTTTTGTTCCACATGAAGTGTTGGGAAGGTAAAACCAGGGTCCATAACTGGGAAATTATAAAAGGAAGTAAATCCATCAAAGCAAATGCAATTGGGAATACAATTAGGCAGAAGGGCTGGAAGGACACGAAAGGAGGGAGGACGGAGGGAGCCCTGCCGCTGAGTGACAATACGCAGGCAGCGCAGGGGAAAAAAACCCCAGCAAACGCGATTTTGTAGGAGGCTCTGAGCAGGGAATGAAATCGATGTTAAACCTAGGGAGGGAGGCAGGGTGAGCGGGCTGCGGACGTTCACGCACCCCAGGGCTGGGGGGGTTTGAAGCAAACGGCTTAGGTCTGAAGACAAAGCCAGCCTGGTGCGGAGAGACAGCGGGACAGCGCTGGGGGAACGGGGACAGGGAGGGCAGAGCCCCCACCGCAGCCGGGGACACGGGGTAGGGGGGCAAAGGGGGAAAAGTGCCACCCTGGCAGCCCCAAATCCAGCGTTTCCAACCCCTTCTTGGCCAGGACTCCCCCACTTCCTTTCCTAGGAACTAAGGGAACGGCTTTGCCTTATCCCTCCTCCCCGCTGCTGTGCGAAGGGCTCCTGGCACCGGAGAGGGAATTTCGGCTGTCAACGAAGCGGCAGGGAATTAAAGCTATCCAAAGTCTTCAGGCAACGCTTATCCCGACTTTTTTCCCGGTTTTTTTTGGTTTTTTTTTTTGGGGGGGGGACGGGGGGACGGGGTGGGGGGGTGAGGGAGGGACACGGAGGTCGGTGCTAAGAAAAGTAAGAAGGTCTCATGCGTTGTGATTAAAAACCAGCCCCGTTTTCTTTTGTTTCTAATGTAATCTATAGCCCAGCTCTGGAAACCACTTCTATACATACGTGCTCTTATTTACACAGCCTCTAATTAACACATCTACAGGCGCAGAGCCTGACATGACATTTATTGTTCGGATCTGTCTTAAAAACAATGGATCTCCCGTCAGAATTTCCTATTCCCTGTGCTTCAACTCATCACCGTTTCCACCGGTGGGGAAAAACGTGTCAGGATAATCAGCGCTTTTCAGCAGCAGTGATTTTGTTTCGATCGGGGGGGCTGGGGCGGTTAAAAAGAGAAAGGAAAACGAGCAAAGGTAGCAGAAACACGCAATTACCTTACAAGAGAGTTTGCACAAATGAACTTAATGAGTAAAAGAAAATATCTGTAGTTAAAGGCTTTGCCCCCTCACTGAACCAGATTAACAGTATTTGTTGCTTTTCTAACTACACAAAACTGCAGTAATGAAAAATAATCTTGACATCATTTAAGTTCCTTAAGGTATCTTTCCCCCGCAGACGCTCTGAAAGCTATTACAGAGATGAGACGAGGTTCTATTGAACTGTTGCAATGCTTGCTTTAATCAAAATTAGATGGAATCGCTTAATATAATAATTAAGGAAAGCTCCCATTTTTTTTTTATACAAACCCCCCTCATTAGTTCCTAGCATCAGCAAACTTCAGCGCTACCAACCCGCTTTGCTCCAGCGCCAGGAGCTAGAGACAGACACCGAAAACGCTGCGGACACAAAGGCTTTAAACCCCCCCTTTAGTAAGAACACGCTGGGGACCGCGGGGTTTCTTCACTTCCACTCTCCACAGGCTCCGGAGCCGCTGCCCGGTCCCAGTCCCCCGGGGTGGTGACAGCCCGGTCTCAGCCCGTTCCCCCCATCGGAAGAAGCGAAAGTGATTTTAGCTCCTTGTAGGAAATAGATCTAACATACCGCCGCACATGGGAATCGGGCAAGATAAGGGAGTAGCCTGGACCACAGCATCCCGGAAAGGCATGTCAGCAGCTCGCCCCTTCAGAAGGGACCAGGACCACAACCCCCCGACCCCTTGGCTCAGATCACAAGGGTTTGGACAAGTTTTGTTCAAACCCCTCATTTCTGTGAAGCTGCCAGAAGAGATCGGGGTAGACCTGGGCTGCGCCGCGCGTTGTGTAACGGTGGAGGTTGTATTAGACCGCTGTAGTGGGGATAAACAAGATGCGGGTCCCCCAGCAGCTGGGACGCCCCCCGTTCCCCTGGGAGGGACCATGGAGCTCCTCATCTGGAGCAACACGCATGGCAAGGACAGCCTGGCACCCGCAAAGCGGTTATGTGGGATTTAGGGAGTGGGGGCAAAGATGGAAACCCTTTTCTGGAAAGCAAGTGAAGGGGGAAAAACCCCAAAGAAAATAAAAAGAAGAAACAAGAGGGGAAGATATTAAAAAAAAAGGAAAAGTGGAAAAAAGGGGAGAAAGTGGGAAAAAATAAGGGGGAAAAATAACGGAAGAAGGGGGGGGGGAAGTGGGAAAAATAATGGGAGAAATATGGGGGGAAAAAAGGGAGGAAATAAGGGGGAAAAATAACGAAAAAAGGGTGAGGAAAGTGGGAAAAATAAGGGGGAAAAATACGGGGGGGAAATATGGGAGGAAATAAGGTGGGGAAATAAGGGGGGAAATAAGGGGAAAAATAAGAAAGGAAAAAACAAGAGAAAAATAAGGGATAAAAAGGAAAATAGGGGAAAAATAGGAAAAGGTAGAAAAAGGATAAAAAGGAAAAATGGAAAAGAGAAAAAAAAGGGGGGGCAAAAGGGAAAACAAGAAGAAGCAAACAAAAAACAGAGAAACAAAAGCCAACCCCTCAGTCCTGAGAAACCCCCATCCCTCCCCCGGCTCTCTGTAATCCAGGAGAAGCCCAAGGAAATACAAGGCATGATCCAAAATATTAATAACAACCCTCCCCTTCCCCTATTAACTCCCGGCCAAGGCTGGGAGGGCTGGAGAAGGCATAAAACCCGGGAGCAAAAGGTGGATGTGAAGCACAGAGCAGGGGCCAGGAGTGCTGCCCCCCCCCCTCCTGCCCGCTTTGGGTGCCTAATCCTGGCACTCCCCCTCTCCCTTTCCCTCCCCAAGCTCCGTTTTGTCCAAGCAAAGTCACAAGGTACCCATGGCTGGCTGTAACCTAAGAACTGGGGATGGCTGGGAGATTATTTTTCCATTAAGAGCTGCCCGAAGATGCAAACGTGCCTTCCGATGAGTTTTGCACTTTGGGTTTTGACTGAGGCATGTTGTGGAGTCATCTCCTGCTCCATGTCTTACCCCTGAGATGGTGTCCACACACGCACGGCCACAGTGCTCATTGCAATCCCCAAGGCATGTGTACCCCGACAGAGGACCCAAGGTATAAAAAGAAATTGAAGCTTCTGCTCTGAAACCGATCTCCTTTCCCCTGGATCACACTTTTGATCTAATTTGTTTCTCTGTCCAAATGACTTGGCTCAGCCTTCCCCCTGAAAATCCAGTGTACAGTTGCCATCAATCATGTCTCAGTCTAGGGAGGGATAAGGATAGAATATCAGAGAGGTGACCATGCATGCCACATGATTCAAATCATCTCAGCATTGATTAATTGGGTTCAATCTGAGTTTCAGAATCATAACAACTGTTGTTCCCCTTCACATAACATCAACAGGGCCTTTAAAGCAGAGTATCCATTTACTCCAAGGCATGTGATGCATTAAGACCATCATCTTCTATTAAACCTTAAAGGCTGGACGAATTTTAGACAAACTCAATTAGCTCAAGATGGTTCTGCAGTGATTAGACATTGTTACCCCCTTTCCCTTCATCAGGGATTTTCCTACCCCCTATACTCCTCAATAGGAAGGACAAAGTATTGAAGCATATGCAAGAAGCATTCATGCCTTGAGCTCGTCCTGTCTCTGCTTGCTCTGACCGGTCAGGTAACCCACTTAAACAAAAGCAAATTCCTTCTAAACCTTGTATAGGAAATACCTCACACAAGCATGACTTACTTTCCCCTGGAGTTAAAGAAAAACTCTTTGGATACCCAAGAGTTGGGGCACGATGCTGTTATCAAGGAGGAGCAGACAGAAAACTGTGTTCCTGAGTTGGCCAGGATCTTGAGTTCAGGAGAAAGAGTGAGCTAGGCAGGAATCCAGGCCTTATAAACAGAGCTATCCCTGCACCTACACCCAGCAAAGAGTTACACTTGGGTTAGATAGCTGCTTATCACTTAACTACAGCTAAAGCAGGACAGAAACACCATCTGGGCACACAGGGGGTGAGCAGGGTTTGAGAGGGAGACTACTTCTGCACTTCAGGTTTCCATATGTTAGGAAAGATGAGCCATATTTATGTGTGTTTGATTCTTATCTAGCAGCTGGGATCACTCATCTGGGTTGTAACTGAAATAATAATGATTAAAGAAAAGCATGCCTGCCTTGTAATGTTGCAAATATGGGCCTCCACATCACATCTATTCATCCCTGCTTGAGGAATGACCTATCGCAAATGCAGCCTTGAGCAATCAGAGGAATATCATCTCTAATTACTGTTTTGCAAGCTGAAACTCTATTAAGTACTTCCCTGTTGTGCCTATTATGACTGGTTCTACACTTACAACAAAAGCATCCTTCTTTTTTGTGATCTTTTCACTTTGTATGGGAACGATATAATTGTGATTCAGCTCAGGGATTGCTTGCCTTTTTATTATCTATTTAATTCTTAAGGAGAGTTTGAAGACTCTGGTTGCAGAGGTTGAGATGAACGTTGCATGGATGCTCCTTATAGCAAGGAATCAATCCCCTGACTTAAAGCACAAGTATTTTCAAGTAGAGAAAGTCCACAACCAGATTTTTAGATGAGTTTTAAGGCAAATTTACTTTAAAGCTTTATCTGCTCAAACTGTCCTGCTACAAGTATGCCAGCAATGAAAAGAGATCTATGAATTTCACATAATACGTACGAATACCCCCAAACAAAACACATAACACAGAAGAGCCTTGCTAGGCTCACCTCTGGGGATCACATTGCCCTTGAGAGCTCTGAACACTCACACCGCTGACCCGAGTACATCATCTTGAGCTGTATCTTACTTTCTTGGTTTCAAAACCAGGCTGATTTCTGGTTTTGACTGACTTTACCACCATAAACAGCGCAGTGGGGAATAAAACAAACCCCAAATAAGTGGTAACATGAAGAGCACTACTGGAAAAGCAGAAGTGATGATAGGAGACAGCAGCAAACACTCTAAAGGGACAACCAAGTGATGTTCAGCTTTGCGACTGGGACCCTGGAGTAGGCAGTCATCACTGTGTTTACATAAATTAATCAAGCAAATTATTTAATCAAGTCCCAGTGCTTCAGGCTTCAGGATACCCAATGATTAGGCTAAATAACAGAAGCTGTTGTTCAGACACTTCTCAGCTCCACGTGTATTTTACCTGTCAGTCACTGCAGCACAACCAGAGTTCTGTTATCTCTGGCTTTCTCATCTGAAAAAGCCATTACCCCTTTCACAGGTCTAAGCCACTGGGACAAACACACTTCACAGGTACCTCATTAGAAAGCAGTGGAATAAATAGATAAGTACACAAAGACAGACAACTCCTGATTTTCAGGCCAGGTGAAAACGGAGGCAGACAGACTCCACTGCTGAATTTGTATGAGACCTATAGGACATCCCATGGTCCCATCTCAAGGGTGAAACCCAGCAGAGGTCCCTCCCTGATATCAGTCAGTGGCTACTACTAACGTGAGTAATGCTGGAATATGTAAAAGACCATCAAAAAGGAACTACTGCTAAAAATGTACAGCCCCCAGGCACTTCATATATATAGCCCAAACTAGCAGATGGTCTTATCTTTTCTTTCTCGCTAGACAGACCAAGAGCAGCATCCCCTTATGTCCTAAGGGAGTTGAGACAAGAAACATCATAGTTTGAGATGAACTTAGAACAGAAAAACCAATTGGAGATTCACATTTCAGCATTTACATCTGGACTAGCAGGGAATAAGGGGACAAGGGCCATGAATAGCAAAAAGCCACTGAGCTGCTGATTCCCATTTCTAGGAGCCAAGGCTGGTGGCATGACATTAAAGACCGAATTGTCCATCACCCACAGAAGGCAATCCATGCAGGATTGTACCAGGCAACCTGGCACTGACCTGCCAACCTTAATGAAGCTGTTACAGGGTCACATAAGAGCAGCAGCCCTTTCCTATGCAATTAAATGCCTGGAGAACGGTCTGCTCTCCCAGAGAAGAAGCAAGCATCTTCCTCAGCCCTTTGCACTCCCAGGGATGGAGGTCTCAGGTGCTGAGTGGATAAATCCCACTACTGAGGCTTATTGTGCTGAAAAAAGAAACCCTTCTTTTTTAGCCCCCAAACTTTACTTATAAAGATTTCCCAAGTGCTGATGCCACGTGAAGAGGTTCTTCATCCCCCTGTAACACAAACCATCCATCTGCATGGAGTGGATTCCTTGAGGGTTGTTTATTTTCTCTCACTTCTTTTTTCCTTCGTTCACATCAGCTGCCTGGTCCCTTCCCCCAGAGTTCTTATGTAAAGTCTCAGATGGGAAACTGGAGATGGATGCATCCCTGAGAGCAATGCCGTTATCTCCTAATCTGTGCTAGGAAGGGAACACAGCGGCACCTGTGCTTTTCTGGGCCAATTCCTGGAGCTGACCCTCATGTTTCCTCCTGTAATGATACCCACTGTCCATTGTCTCTATAGGCTGTGAGTCTCCCCCCGGCAGGAATGGGATAAGTATTCACAGTAGACTCCCCTCCAAAGCAGCTGAAAGCAAGGAAATGAGAGAAGGAATGCACTGAACCAGACCTGGATTTGAACTTTTAAGTCCCCCTATCGCTGAGCGTAACTTTTCACTTTGAATTTGACTGATCCGGTAGCCATAAGCTAGAGAGAAAGAATGCATAATATAAGGATGTATCCACCCATCTGGTCTTTCTGGGAACTCCAAGCTGGTGCTGCCCCAACTTTCTTCTGAGCTTCAATTCATTTAGCGCTCACCAAGTGAACTATTCCAGGAATGTGCAAGGATCAGTCCCCAGAAGAGCAGCTCAAGAAGGGGGAGGCTGTACGGCTACACAGCATTTCCCCCAGCTTTTTAAAGCAGATTTCTTTCCCCTGCCTTCCAGCCAACTTCCCCTATGCGACTGGAGAAGCTCCCCCTAACAAAAATATAGATGTAACCTTATCTAAAGTGAGTGCAGCAAATGTATTACGGATAACGTGTAATTAATAACAGAAAAATAATGTTTCCCTTGTTATTAAATCAAGGCCTCCCCTGACCTCTCACCCTCATATACGTGCCTTCAGTTTTATGACAGCAATGGACAAAGTTATTGTGTGTCCGTATGTGCACGCACATCCGAGCTGGTAAGGGGCTCACCTCGCTATTGCTGGAGCTAGTTTAGGGATTTCCCCTTTTTTTTAAGGTTGAAAAAGAGAAATGCCTCCCATAGTTTCTACGATGCTTGGCCGGTGAATGAACTCAATCAGTGTATGAAACTAACCTGGTTCCACTGAGGAAAGATTCTGCCTCACAAGTCTCAGAGTAACACTGCCTATTTACACACGCGCGTGTGCACGTGGATTGCTTTTGGGCTCCCTAATGTATATCCAAGCTTAGGTGGATGCTCGAGGAATGCATCAATATTTTGATATATTTGCAGCATGCAAAGAGAAAACAAGGAGCGGTTGAATTCCCTGGAAGGGCTCAGCATTTTATTTGGTTTTAACACAGGAAAATCTCCACTGCTCACAAGGCAGCGTTTCTTCCCCAGCTGCTTCTCTTGTTTTAATACCTGCAGACACTCAGCCCCCAGCCATCAGCACTGACAAAACCATATTTAGACATTGGGCAAGATGAACTAGGGAAAATTAGCAAGTATGGACCTGAAAGCGCATCAAGACTTTAAAGATGCTAATAAATATGAGGCCAGCCAGTTTTCTCTGCCATTCCTTCCCTTCCCCTACATGCTGACTGCCAGTAATGCTATCTAATTCCAGAGGTCACTGAGCTCAGCTGATGTATGGGTTTCCCTCCTGATTCATGCCATTTGATGCACGGCTCTTCCAGGAGTTAACTCAGCAAAACCTTTGGGTTAATGGAAGCCACACCAGCTCCTAATCCAGTAGTTTGGATTCTCGTGTTTGTGTTGGATGGGTGCTATGTGAAAGCCCGGTCTCTCAGGGTCAGACAGGGTCCTTCTGATCATCATCAGCACTGGTGTGAACCCCAGGTCACACGCTTTCCACACACCCCTCCAGATTTACCAGACAGCAGCAATGGTGCTTGCTCACCCTGGCAAAGACCTGCCATGAGCCTTGGGGACCTGCTGTTCCCCAGGGACAGAGGGAAGGGACAGGACCATGCCCCTGTCATCACATAAAACAATTTGGACGCAAGCCTTCTTCTATTCTTGTGCTTACTTAATTGTCTAATTCCAAGGCTCAGCCTCTCCCTCGAACGTTTTTCTCTTTGTCATTCTCTGTGGCACTAACAGAAGAGGAAATACTGGATTTCTCCAACATTTTCAGCCCAACACTTTGCTTTAAGGAGGTAGAAACCCCTTTGCCTTAAACACACAAACATAAGCCAGCCCCTGGGTCTCAGTATTTATCCATTCAGCCCCTGTGGTTTGAGTGTATAAATCAGTGCAGAGATAAACGCGTCTTTCGAATGGCAGCCGTGCACGCAAGCGCTCCAAGGTAAACGCTCCCATAAAAGCAGGTATTTATTTCCTCCATCCTCCTTGCTCACACATTGACCTGCCATGCTTCTCCAGCTCTGCCTGCAACACAAACCCCACAGTTTGGAAAGTGGGAGGGCACGGTGCGCTCCCTCCTCTTCCAAAGTCATCGCTAACTCTGGTTTAATCATTCAATCGAGCTAAATCCTGTCCCGTTCCTTAGAGAGGGTATCAAGCACCACACTATAAATACTGTGCCCTGCATTGCCCTAGTGCCCTCCCTTCCTTCAAGACATGATTTGAGGGTGTATCACTTTCTTGTGGCTCTACACCAAAGGCAATCCCAGCCCCAATACCTGCTCTGGAAAGGGAGAGAAGGAACATTCATCTTTTGACTGATAAGTGCATTTGTAGGCATCCCGTTTGAAGGGGAGCTTTCCTCAGAGGGTAAGGACACAGGTGGTATGTGATACATGTGTGAGGTTGGGGGGGGGGCGGGGCTGATGTTTTTCCTCCTTTGCTCTGTATTCCCAGGGGAACACGGCTATTTTAAGAGGATAAGGGATACTCAGGGGGAGCCTCCAAGCCTAGGGAGTTCAGGCAGCGGTCCAGCTTGCTGGAACTGTATAGTCCTGCTGCTTACCAGCTGCAAACTGCCTTTGCACTGGATAGAATAATACCCGACATGGGGAGGTTAAAATGAAATAAAGGAATCAGGGCACCCTCCTCCAAATGGCATAATGGAGATGGTGCAAATGAGTTAACCCCATCACTTTCCTCACTGCTGTGTGTTTAAATCCTTCTTCAACTGGATGCGGGATGCATGGAGACACGCTCCTCTCCCACCAAAACCTGCCATTTATTTTCTGCTTTAATAACTCTTCTGTGCCCACACAGCACATGAACGGCTGCAGCTGCTTCAGAAAAGGCACTTTTCTGTCTTCCAAGTCACTATCAAGTCACAAAAATCCTAAAAGCATTTTATGGAGCACCAAAACAAGCCCCACACAACACCCCCTCCCCGAGCTGCTTTCCAAGCACACAAATACTTTCAACATCGACCAAATGTTTCATTTCAGTAAAGGCAAACTCTTTCATCTGGTTTTGGAGCCTCTTTGTTCAATCATTTCTCTATGGATCTGCCCCTGCAATAAGTTAAAAAATAAAATATAAAATGCTAGCTTTTTCAGCCTGAACACATCTAAATGATACATTTTGCAAAGAAACTCCCTATTCCCATTGGGTTTTTCAGGGGGAGGTGTGATTCCTTATTTATTTTAATTACACAAAGTTTGCCATCAGCAGTGCCATTTTGTAAAAGAAAAACCTGGTTCTATCAAAATAGCGTTTTCTGATGAAAACCCAATTCTGTTGCATTTTCTCTCTTCGCAGAGACCAGTCCCGGGGACCAAGCATCCCTCCACCCCTCCTAAAAACCCCTCTCCAAGAACTATGCACAAACCCAGCCAACTCCATTTTAGAAACAAATCTGCTCTGTTTACTGATAAATATTTATTCAGACATTTACTAAGGAAACATGAAAGGCAAAGCCAGCATCTGTATTTCTAGTATCACTCACTGGGAAACATCACTAAATACACTGGGGCACAAGCACCAGACAGCGGCTTCTAGATGGCTCCTCCTGGTGCAGAGGATCTCTATAGGACATCCCTATGGGATGTGCAGTCACTTTTGCAGCCACTCCTATTTACAACACTGTCCTGTTGCAGTTTTTCTGCCTGATTTTAGGTGACCTTCTTACTTGTGATTTATGCCAGCTAGTGAGAGATGAGGTCTGCATGCTGCCGTATGGCACTTCTTCAATTGCTGATATTATGGGCAGTTACTGGAAAATAATATGTCTAAATAGACCTTTGCTGCAGCTTATTCTATCAGATGAAGCTGTGGTTTCATATGGATGGAGGAAATCAGCTACAGCAGCAGAGCTTTAAAGAATACAATTAATCAAAGCATAAAAGGAACAAATGCTCATGAATCCACTGTAGAAATGTACCTAAGCAATAAAGTCCCTACAATAGTAAATCTCAACCCGCAAAGTTTTATCCCTGTACTTAAGATTTAACTTTGCTTTACCTCAAGTAGAAAATAGCTCCTGGTCTGAGCTCAGTCTCTGGTTTAAAGGCTCATAGCTGAAGCCTGCCAATTCTAAAGTGTCTGAATAGGCAGAAAATTAAGGATTTTAGCTAAGGTACTTGCTTGCCAAACACCAAACCAGAATTTTCTCTTTACTATAAATTAGGATTTTTCTTTCTGTACAATATATAAAAAAGAAGATTAACAGAGTTAGATGAAACAAAGCCCCCAAAACCATGGGATAAAGCAAATATTCCAGTCAAAATCATGCCCCAAAATCATGGGAAAAACAAGTATTCCAGTCAAAAAATCACACGAGAAGTGGGGTTTTTGATGTTTGTTTCATAGCCACCAGCTATGAAATTCCACAAAATCTATGGGAATGTCCCCAGATAAAAGTGAAAACGATGCCTTTGGTTTTCTTCAGTGCTTTAGGGGATACAGAAGAAGAAAGAAGAGAAACTCTGAGGTGGCACCTGAAAAGCTCCTCAGCTTTCAGCACAGAGGAAGGTAAACTTGTTGTTTTGCTTATTTTCATCATGGATTTCAGGAAGCTGGGAAGGCTGCTCAGAAAATGGTTCCCCAACCTCAGCTACGATGCAGCTCCAATAATAGACAGCGTAGGCAGATGCTTAATCATCTTCCAATTATGTTTCGCTATGCCAGATCTAAAGCTCTTGGCCCGTGGTGGGACACAGTTAAGCTCCTGTTTAGCTGAAGAGTTGCAACAGGGCTTGAAAGCAGTTGTCCCACCACCCGGGTAGAGGCAGGCCCTTGATGTGCTGAGATTATGGGCAGTTAAGTCCTGTGATTGATGGACAACTAGGAAACTTCCCAAAGGAGAGGAGCTTTTCAATTACAAACTGTTTGCAGGTCTCAGGAGCTATTTTTCCTGCTTCTTGACAAATTTTTGAGCCTTGAAATTTGCACCCAAAATTTGCAGCCGAAAAACATTGCACACCCCGTGCTCTATGTTATGTTCTCACCTCCAACACAGCATCCTTCCCCTCCAAGATGCAAATGAGGAGACACCTCTCCACTGGACCTTTCATGTTCCAAATGAAATTGAGAATGTGAAGATTGACTGATGCGCACTATTAACCTCCTATTCCTGTTAGAGCTGAAATAAGAGCTTACTTGGGTCTAAAACTCACTCCCTTCAAGGGGACACGAATCTGCTGGCCTCCAAGAAAAGACTGTAAGGTACCTAAACGTTCAGCTGGGTCATCCATAACAGCACCCAGCTGCACTCCTATGTACAAAACCTGCTATTGCCATGACATGTAGGTGAATAAATACCACTGCAAAGAGCTGCTGCTGCTCACAGGGCTGGTGGAAATGGCATGAGAGAGCAAGGGTGGCAGGAAGGGTTAAATAAGCCATAAGTCCATTGCAACTGGAGTATGGCCAAGCTGTGAGGGCTGATATTCTTTCATGAGGATGGGTGCCACGGAATCCTTCCTAACTGGGAACGCTCGCAGCCCTGCTCTCACATCTCACCCAAAAGGCACTGCAACAGCCCAGCAACCCCAGCTCAAGGCAATAACAGGGTGCTGAAAAAGCCAGCAACTGGTCTATCCTGCAGCACATCCCACTGTGCCACTTCGGGAAGAGCTGGAATGATTGGGCAGGTCAAGGGGCCACCACATGTCCCATCCCTGGCACATGTTCCTGCCAGCTCTGGGTCTGGCTAATTTTTCTTTGACAGCAGCTTCTCTTCAAAGATTCTCTACAGAAGGCAAGCCTAGGAATGCCTTCACCCACGCCAAAGCAAGGGGACACCGCTTGTTCCCTCACCGTCGGCAACGTGCCATGTCTGCAATCCTTCACGCTAAATTTTCCGCTGTGGCTCTTGTTCTCTCCCTCTCCCATGGATACATCAGAGCTCACTTGCATCCAGCTACTCCTGGCCCTGTGACAGTGAGGACACAGCAGTGCTGAACACTGTGGTTTGGGGATGCCACCAGTGGAAACAAGCTGGCATAGACATGCCGGTCTGGTCCGTGGACTGTGGCTCTGATTACAGCCACCAGCCTGGCTCCTCCCCACCAAGCCTTAAGAGGGATGTCAGTGCATGGACAAGGTGTACAAATCCAATAAAGTTAACACCCCTTTCCCCCTTACCCTCACTGCTTGCTTTGGGAAACAGGATACACAGGGATTTTTCTGCTTAGGACTACCTGGGTCCTTTACATAGAGGGA
>JBCJKH010049251.1:18291-28866 GCA_039877255.1 Loriculus beryllinus
GTGCTGGTGATGGTGGGCAGCCGGGCAGCTACCGTTATGCCCGCCCCCCGTCCCGCCCGCTGAGGCGGAGGGGCCGCGCACACCGCCCTTGCCGTGGGTCGGCGGGCGGGGCGCTGGACCCCGTCGGGGCACGGCACGGGACGGGACGGGACGGGACAGGAAAGAAGGCGCCCCTTCTCCGCACCGCCGGGACAGCGACAAGGAGGCTCCTGGGTTGCTGCCGTCCCGCCATGGCTCTCGGCTCCGAGCTGCTCTTCGACTCCCTGGGACACTTCGGCAGGTACCGGCGCAGCCCCGTCCCGTCCCGAGTGGGGACCGCGGCGGGGGGCTGCGTCCTGTGCCCCGCGCACACCGGCACCGTCAACACCCGCAGTCACGCATCCGCGCTTAGGGACTGACGGAGAGCCGCGCTGCAGGGTAGCAGGCTACCCTCGGGACTCAGACACACGGGGGCAGGCGCAGGAACACGTTACCGTGTGTCGCGGCGTGTACTGCACGGGCAGGCACAAGCACTGACACACACACGGAGGGGCTGACACATGCATTACACGCGTGCACACGCACAGACACTCAGAGCGGCTGACACATGCACTACACGCATATTAATGTACACACACACGCACAGAAACTGGCACACACACTGGAAACTTCTGTATAAAGTCAAACTCTAGAGCTAGGCACTGATGCATCTATTCTCAGCACTCTACACATCCTCATATATTCACATATTGTGAGCTGTGCATATGCTCACACAAGCTATGCATGCAGCTATGTACATGCCACTTTCACATACGCATGCACACACTAGCAGTCACACTAGGCTCACACACCTGTAGGCATTCATACACACTGTGCAGTCACACATTTGTGTACATGCACTCTTAGACACTTAATGTTCACACGTTTCTTGCACATGTGAGCATGCAGCCCCACACACATGCAGCCCCACACAGAGTCCCAGGCCTGAAACAGCCTGAGCTCTTCAGGGGTGACAGGAGGTACAAGCAGTATGTACAGGAGTATTGTGCGACATACAGGCGGGCTGCTTCTGCACAGAGGCACAGGCTTGCATGGGGTAGATAGTGTGTTTTTATTGTTGTCTTCTTGTATGTCATACATGAATATGTAATATATATATGCATATTTATCAGCAGGGGATTGTCCGTATGGTAAATGGTAGGTTGCATAGTAGCAAGTTTTCTTCAATGTGGTTTGTGGCTTTGATGTGTGTGTATGCAGGCCTGGGCTACTTAGATGGGATACACTGATGTGGTATGGGTGTGTGTATGCTTCTGTAGATGTGGATGCAGGGCTGGTGTATGAGACTCTGGTTATAGCAAGTAATGGAGAAAAAATGTTTCATGAGGAAATGAAATTTTAGATGTGAGCTAAGACTAAGGAGGGACATATCTTCACAGTGGGTTCTGTCCTGTACTTTCATGATGGGCTGATCAGCATGGATCTTGCAGACACATACTCCTCAGAGCAGATGTCTCAGCAAACCAGTGTGTCTCAATTTGGCTACAAGCTCAAGCAATTGAATTGCAATGTTGCACTTTCTAGCTCAGTCACCAGTGGGCTAGCCTAACCCACAATGTTGATCTCCTGTCTATGTGGGTAGGAGCAGTGTTTTGAACAAGTAGTGGGAGCTCCTTTTTAATGGTAGAAATGCATACCTGAGCTTTACATCAGAAGTGGCTCTTTAGTATCACGTGCAAGCAGTAGCGGTGGGTATCAATAACCTCTGCAGATACCTAGGATGGAAAGACTTGTTTCTTTGCTTAACTGGGACCTATGCTTAAATTACACGTTTGGCTAAGTTGTGATTTACAGGCCTATCTGAACAGTATCTCATTCATTATCGGTTCCGGGTCAGCAACAAAACTTTGTGCGAACTAGGAGAGAAATCCTAGCAATAGGTTTATTTCACTGTTGTTGTTGTTCTGCCTTATGTGGTCTGCGGAAAGCAGGCATTTGACTCTGAATACTGAAATAACTAATTAAGTATTTTAACTAATACTAACTACTTAAGTTATTTCTAACTACTGAAGTAGTTTTCCTACTTGGGAATATGTATCTATGCTTCAGATAAAGTTTTCACAGCTTCTTCTTGCAACTAAAGGGAGAACAATTCTACAATGATAACCTCACATCTAGGGGCCAGAATATTTGAGATGCAGTTCAATAGGGTTTGCATAGGCATTTTAGACTCATGGCTGTTTGAGATTTCAAAGATCATGTGCTAGGAGTAAGTACAATTGTAGCTTATGGTAGATGCACCAATTCAAACAAATACAGAAAACTTCTAATCCCTCACTACTGTTAGGTAAATGATCATACGTTGTATAAAAAGTTGTTCTTAACTGTAACTCTGAAGTTAGTTCTGATTATTTGGTATTTATGCATCATCATGACTGACAGATAATGGATCATTTCTTCAGTTTAATCAATTCTTATAAGGCCTATATAAGGTATGCATATAGATTCTGTAGATTTGCCACAGTCAAAGTCTGAGCAATCCCAGCACAAGTGTTAGTATTTTGAGCTGTTTTCATTTTCTTAAAATCTGACAGATGCAGTAAAGATTGGCTAGCTGTTTATCTACCTGAATACATACGCGGTGAGAGTATGTATGCTTTATATATATGTAACATATATAATATATAGTTATATAAACATTATTTTCATGCACCTATGTAAAACTTTCACTTCAAGACTGTGAATTTTGTAGAACTGACATTCATATGGATGCTGACAGTATTTTGCTTTCGAGTTGACTCTCCTTCAGAAGTCTCACTGATGCTATAGTTCTTACAGAGGTCTTGAGACTTGGATCTTTCATGAACAACCATGAAAACATAATGGCTTCTGTATCCTCTGCCATTAAAGGAAAACTTCATGCCTGTCTTTGAATTTGGACATGGGTAGCATCTGTGGCCTGAAAATGCAAGGGTTTTTTAAACCTTGTTCTTGAGTCTGTCTCTGGAGCATGAGATCACTGCTCGCTATTGCAGAGGTGAATGAGAAAAAAAATAGTCCTGACTGCCTCAATGGCCTCATCTCTAATGTGCTGCCAGGCCTTACAGTGTCCAGTTTACCTGCATTGAACTGCTCTCTTCTCCCATGCCCGACTATGCCTATGGGCTTTACCTTTCTGCCCCCTGCCCTTTCTCCAGCCTCTTTCTGCCCACCCACTTCAACTGCGAACACCCGCACAGGGCCTGTCAGATAAAGAGGATACAGTCAGGCATTTGCCATCACTGGCAGGCCCTCGTGCTTTGAAAGGGGTAACATGACTGATAGGTGTAAGGTTGGTAGCAGAACATGTGCATAGTTAGAGCTTGGTGTCTGGCTGTCTCACACACACACTAGATGGATGAGCAATCCATCTAGTTCCCAGGGAAGCTAAAGGATTTACAATGACTTTAGTGACTTTAATCTACCATTAGGACACAGAACTTACTTATCTGCTTGCTGATGAGAAACAGTCTGTATATTGCAGCTCTGATCTACACCATGACAGAGTGCTGAACAGAGACATGATCTAATCAGAAATAGCTGTCTAGAGAGAAATCTGGTAAGGTACCTCCTACTGTAAGTGTGGGTAAGAGTAAGGATTTGGTTTCCCAGCTGGAATGTCTGGTAGCTATGAGATGCAGCTTACATTATATGTAGAGTTTTCCTTGTCATTTACAGTTTTCAAGACTTGGCTTATACTTTAACTAAAGCTTTAGCTTTATACTTTAGCTAAAGGCAGGTGGTGAAAATTGTCAGGGAAAGGGAAAGATTGAGTGTCATTGACACTATTTCTGGGATTTGTGATGAAGTATTTCTAGAATCTTTTAAAGGATTGCCTTTTATCTTAAAATAATCTGTCTTTTACAAAGTTGAGTAAGTTATCCAGATTTCCCAATGCTGGTATTATAACGCATTTTACTAGTAGTTAGACTATCTAATAACAATAACTGCTCTTTACTGAAATGTTTGTGTATTTATTCACTTTTTGATTTCTTTACGTTGTTGTCTTATATGAACTTGTTGCTACAATTTGGACTTCAAAAGCAACCAATACAAGGATTAGCAATGGCTGCTACTTCAGACACAGCTCACCTGTTGCAGCGAAATGTGGAGTTTAGTAGAGAGTAATAAAATTACCAACACTTTCAACATTTTTTGTTAATTTCCCCAAAACTTTGGTAGTGTTCATAAATAGACCAGAGATTATGCTTAGTTTGTGAAAAAATAAAAGCTTGACTTTTGTAGAGAGAGATTCTTGCAACGGACTTCTACAACACAGGCCCTGCTGGTCAGTACCATAATAGCCACTCTATGTAGTAGACACTCAATGTTAATGCCATTTCTCTTCTCCCTCCTTTGTAGTCTTCTTGGTTCACTTTTAAAGTCCTGCACCAAATGGTCTACCTTCTTTTCACATCTCAGAGCTTTTACAAACTCCTATTTTCATGCTGATGACCTTTCCGCTGTCTTGTTTCATAGCTCACAGCCCATGTGATCAGATTGCATCTTCTACAAATTGTGGGGTGTATATGCTACTTCCAGGAATTCTTGGTTTTTTTATCAAATAACAAAGAATCCCAAGTATCTCAAATATCATACTCACCATTTCTTTTCACAAAAAAGAAAGAAAATAGGAATACTTTCAAGCAATTATTTTTCAAACTGAAATATTTTACAGATGTCTTGAAAGCTTCTTCCCCAAGAAAATTAAATATTTCAATTGGAGAAGTGTACTTGCTGGACATGCAAAGAAATTGGTTTTTCTTTTCCAAGTTAGTATGGAGAAACAGACAGTCATATTCAGCATTTGAACAGATGATTAGCTTTAACTTACAAAATGGAAGCATTACCAGCTTTTTCTGGAATGGAGCTTTGAGCAACTTGGTCTAGTGGAAAGTGTCTCTGCCTATGGCAGGTGATCTCCTAGGGTCCCTCTGAACTCTAACAGTTCTGTGATATACTGGCTATTCTATATAGTGGAAAAGTTTATCACAACATATCTGCCATTCAACTCTTCAAACTGTGCAAGTGGACAGCTGTTTGTGTTTACTGGAATGTACCAGATAGAAAAATTGCAAGTTAAAGTCCTCCTTTGGTTCCTAGTCAAGGGTGGTGTTTGACAGATATGTTTTATAAGTGTTCTTCAGCTTTATAACTGTGCTATATTATAAAATCTGAGTCAGTCTGGGCTCATCTCAGAAGTTCATAGGATAAAATAAGTGGACCTGATTGCATTTCCTCTTTTTTGCCTTTTTTTTTGGAGGGGTGGTGGTGGTGTCTGAATATTTTGCAAAGAATACTTGATCCTGTTTCTGAATGGTATCATAACCTTGGAGAAGCAAGACAAGCCATATGTTTTCACAGGGCAGACTCTAAAACTTAAACAAAAATCTTATTATCTGTGCCTGACCAGACAAAAGTAGGAATACACTCAGGTCTCATAATCAGTTGGATACTGGCAAGTGCTCCTGGATAATGGTGACAACACACTAGCAGTGTGGCCTGCAAATGGTACTAACAATACTTGCTGGGATTCAGGTCATACTGGAAGCAGTCTAATGCAGGATCTGCATAGACAAAAGTGTGCAGCAGCAGCATGTGCTGGCATTATCACCCTGCCTATTTCTGGATTGAAAAAGTAGATTATAACAGTAGAAGTAGATTAAAAAGTAGATCACAATAACAGAAAAATAACCAAATAAAACCAGGATGAAATCACACTTGTACTATCCATTACTTCTTTAAGGTTAAAACCTGCAATACAAGCCACAGTTAAGGCTAGTAAATCAATTACGATTTGTAAAACAGCTACTGAGATTCACACTGTACCTCTGAAATGTTGGCAGCCCCCCAGGGTGGCTTCTACATAACGTTGTAGCATAGATATAGTTATGGCAGCATGAGGCAATTATCACAGGCATCAAGGAGCTGATGGTCAGCTGTCCCATCCCAAAATATTACGGTATGAATGAAAATGAAATATATAAGGCACTGCACAGTGTGTTCCCTGTAATACAATGCCTGGGACTGACATATTACTCTTATGAAAGTTTCTGTCAATAATTTTCTCACAGTAGTCATGATTTTCAGTACTAAGATATCTCAAAGTTGGAAGGAAATGTTTTATTAAAGGGCTTACTCGTGGAAAATCTGACCAGTTTATTGCAGGAAGTGAAATGATGCAAGTAGAAAACAATGTTAAATTTAGAGAGTTTTTCTAAGGCCCCAGAAGCCTTCAGCACATGCTATGAAAATTGCTTTGCTACCATTTTGCTATACACAACAAGAATGGAACTTAGATGCATACACAGCTGACATTTTATTTAAGGTAGCTTGAGGCATGAAGCTGTAGCAGCTGAGTGAGAACATGAGATTCTCAACTTCTCAGAAATATGGAAAAAAATAGAAAGACAGAAAAAATACCAACTGAAGTAGCTATGTCTCAGTTGCAAGGCCAAGGTTGTCAGACATCAGAGAAACTGCCACGTATGCAATAATACTACTGTTACAATGCTTGCTATGTTGTTAGCCTTCCATAAATACTTGCTGTCAGTTCCTTGAATACAGGTAATTCCAGGAAAGACTGATTTTATTGAACTGTTGAATGGAGAGCATTAAGATCAGAGAAATAAGAGATCAAGACTGCTCTGGAAACATGAAATCCCAAAGGTATGGAAAGTGAGGGAATAAAACCTTAAACTGTCTGAGAAGGAAAAAGGAAGATTAATGCGATCATTTAGAACTCAAAAAGTAGACAGAAATAAATTTTTTTAGCCCTCAAATTGCAGGTGTAGATCTTTGTGTCCTTGGTGAAAAATTGGAAAATATTACTAATAATACTTATTTAGCCCTTGTTCTGTAAATAAACATTACCGTATCTATGATATACTGTTTAATTTGCTGGATGTCTGCCTAGTGCTAGCGAGCAGGTCAAATACAAAAGGTGAAAAATGAGCAATACTAGATAAGAACTATCCAAAAGCATTCTCTGACACGAAGCCATTGCATATATGGTGAGATTATACTGATGAGACCACATTTAAGTTAAGTGATTTCTATTAATGTCTCATATTCCAGAACAAGTTATTGTTTGGATTTTTCTTTTAATTTTTTGGATTTATTTTTTTAATCTTTGTAACTGGCGTAGGTCGGCAGAGCTGGGAAATACCATAAGCTTGTTACAGCTCCACCCTTCAGAGAGAGATAGTACGTGTTAGTTCCAGGGTCAAGAGCAACTGGGACCTCATCTCACTTATGTTTGCATTTTAGGCTCCTCATATAACTGCCATTGTTTGTAGATCAGCATTGTCATGCTCAGCTCTGTCTCATTTATTCATTGAGAATAGAGGGAGAAGCTGGTACAAAACCAGGTATAGGTTGAAGGATCCTGGTAGGTCTGAGCAGAATTCAGCTTCTTTACTGGATTCTTGTGGAGAATGAGACCTGTATATTACTTGTAAATGTTTATGTAAGGTTAGAAAACAGCATTATTCCAGACCATTCCCTTGTATCAGCTACCATAACAGAAACACTCAAGGAAAGAACCTGGCAGTATTCTGGTATAAGCAGGTAGAATAAGTATTATAGAATATATTTAATAAGAAGTCAAAATGCATTCTTAGCCTTAGGAACAGTCAAATCTGTAATTTACATTTCTTTGGTTTTAATTTAAATTGCTTCCAGTTTTAACAGCTTAAAGAGGAAGGTCTTCCTTGTCTTCCTTGTCTTCCTTGAAGATGACAGGGAATGAAAAGATTGCTTTCGATTAAGAAATAAAGAAAAATATAGAATAGCTCTGTCTGTTGGTCATGGAAGAGATAAACGACCCATAACATCAAAGAAAATATTTTTTCTTTGGAAAGATCTGTATTTGCTGTTAAGAATTTGGCAAGAGATGATGTAGAAAAGCTCTTTGTCGAGTTAAAATCAAGGGAGTCCGCCAAATATCCCAGATCTATTAAATCAACTTTCGGCATTTCATACTATTTGATATAGTTTGCAATGTGTAAATCTCTCATAGGAGTGAAAACAGGAATATTTTTCTTATCTTGCAAAGGAATAGGTGAACCTCATATATTTAGGACTGAAATTGGAAGGGGATATAAGCAAATAAAAATTGGACAGAAATTCATGACCAAGTTCCTAATCAAAACAAAAGAAACTGGAAAGCTCTCCAGTGGGAATTAATCATTTAATAACATCTTATTATGGGGCAGACTCCCATGACCATTTAGCAAAAATGGGTTAAGAACTTCTAGGCAAAGAGTGGGTTACACATCTGCAGTGAAAAGGAACCGTTTGGAGGGAATTGGAGCTACAAACCTGCAAAAAAGATGCTGAAAGTCCTCTTGTGCTCAGTAACCTTCTTTTATATGGATTTAGAGGTAAGTTGCCTTGCCTTGGAGAAGATGGCCTCTCAGGGATACTCACCTGGATGAGTAACAACATGGGTGGGACAGACTGCCTGATCTTGGAAGAGCCTTTTTTCTGAAGAGCCCTTGTAAGAGCTGATGAACTGTTGGTGGATCATCAGTGTAGACTCCTGTAAAAAGAGAAAGAAGGGGGCTATGTTTTGATCTTGTGTTCTTGTCCTAACCAGACTTTAAGTAGAAGATATAAGCTACTCTGCTACACAAAGAGGTAGTTGGCGTGGAGGCTATTTTCCCTTTAAATGTAGTATGTAGCTGCTAAATAAGGATGTATTTAAACAATTTATACATAAGCAAAACTAAATTAAATAGAGACAATACTATAATACTATAATAATATACTATGCAATAGTAAGGCTTAATTACGTTGCGAAATTGCTATTTTCTTCAGTATGAACAATTTTCATCAGGTTATTCAATCTTTGATATTCAATCCATGGTATTCAAGCCATGTATTTGTACCTTCAGCTATACCAGGTTTAGAGTTTTGCAACAGAAATATGTAACTAGAATAACAAATAAGTAAGAACACAATTCATATGAAAACCAGTTAGTTTTATTTCAGGATAATAGACAGAAAAAAATCAGATGAAAAAAATTGGAATTGAAAAATGTAAATTTACATAGTTTCAACAAAGTTAATGCAATATGTCATCAAGGTTAGCAGCAGAAAACATCAGATTTCCTAAATGGGAACAGGAGAATGAAATATAACTGTTTATAACAAAGTACTGCCTATGTCTATAATTGCATGGAATCTCAATAAAAGCATTTAAATTCCATTAGACACTTCACAGATTATGATGTGAAATGATTTGCTTACATAAGCTGATGGAAACACTACAGCGTGGAAGTGAATTAAATAACTGATTTGTATTTGTCCTCTATAAAGATGCCGATCAAAAGAAAACAGTGTTAACCATAGATTTGAGTTTTCCCTGTGAGAAATTACTCTACTAATAGCATGCAGAGAGAGTACATGCTAATTTTCCAGATGTTAGATGTTTATAGAGCCTGAAGTGTTACTACTGTTCAAGTGTGACCACCATACAATCATAGAATAGTTAGAATTGGAAAGGACTTTAAGATCCTCAAGTTCCGCCCCTGTTGCCATGGGCAGGGACACCTCACACTAATTCCAAAACAAACCTAAATAACTTAAAAACTGCATGATCATGTTCTTTTCTAATTAATTTACCTTGTATATGCCTTTGACACATGTAAAGCAGAAAAGACAAGTGGAAAACTAGAATGAAGTAGACTGACTGCAGCTCTGCCATCAGAAGGTGTTGGAATTGCTGTTGAAATCACAGTCCATTCCTGCTTGCCAGCCTTGTTCCCACTGTGATTGCTGCTCCACTGGTAACTGCTGTAGACCCATTTGGAGTCATGTCCTCAAATTCAAGGCTTGCTTTACAGGTACTTCTGTGGGTGCAAATTTACCAGAATTACAAAAATTTGTTTCATACTGATACTGATAATCAGAAAGAAGGCTACCAGAAGAGGGTTAGAACTTAATGTGCACCATTCAGGTTTGACCAGTGTTTTCGGTGATAGTTTTAAATGCTTGTTTTTTGTTTCCCTTTTATTGCTTTATTTCTACTAGTTGTAAGATAGATGCTATAAATACGTGAAGGAGAAAAACTGCAGTTTCTCCTGACAGCAAGCAAGATGTCAGGATTTTTTTTCTTGCTGCCCTATAAGGGCATCTTTAATGGCAGCTGCCATTTCTGTTGTGCACGGCTGTCCACAGATGAAAGCTATGCTACGAAACTGTTGAAACCCAGCAGTATTTATCAACTGGATTATTTTAGTCCCAAGTGATGACAGAAAGTTAATGTGCCTGATTAAACAGTCAAGAACTGTTCCATTAATTGCCAAAAAAAAATAAAAAATAAATAGTATTTTAAAAGTATGGCTTTTAATTCCATAGCACTAATCCTTGATTTTTACGCTAATGTGACTTGCTTGTTGCAAATGTGCAGCAGTGAGCAGCCGACATATTTTTCTTCTTGACTCTGGTGAATAAATATTGGGCTTGAGTTAATCATAGTGATACATGCAAGCTCACTACCCTGGACTTCAAAAGAGCAGATTTTGGCCTCTTCAGGAACCTGCTTAGTAAGGT
>JBCJKH010049252.1:11853-28047 GCA_039877255.1 Loriculus beryllinus
CAGCCCACACCACTCCTAACCAAGTGGGTTCTTCTCTTGTGACTAATTCAGATAAACACAGCAGGCTTCCAAACTGGGGGTTCACTCAACCTGGAGAGCAAGGGCACTGGTGTCCACAGCCTAACAGCTTTTTGCAGCAAAACACTATTTTGTTCAACCAAAAACATTTTAGTAGTCGCATGCCTGCCTCTCCTTAGTACTATTATTACCCAGATATGCCCCTAAAGAGTTTGTTGTTCTGAAGCTTTTCGCTCCCTCCTCCCTGGGAAGAGATTTTTGTCTTTTTCCACTACAACAGTCGGATGACTCCCACTACAGCATTCATCACACTATTACAAATCAACATTCGTAGTATTATTTCTTCAGTATGACTCAGCTCAAGATCAGATGCCTGAAGGTATTTAGCTAATGTATAGAATCTAAGTTGCTATTATAGTGAAGCTCTGGAGAGTTCCATACAAAAGGTAGACATCCTTGTTTGTGGCAGGACAAAGAGCATCCTAGACATGCAATTGCTCTGACTAGACCTTCTACTGGTTAGAATGGGAAAATGGGTTTCTTGTGACCAGGAAGAGATCATTTGAGAGGCATTTAAGCTTGGATCCAAATCCCAACAGCACTGTGATGAACAGCACCTATCTGCCCAGCCACAAGCACACAGTACCAGTTGAGATGTAGTCATATACCTAGGACATCCGCATTTTATGACACAGGACTGATTCATGAAAAGCAGAAGTTTCCCATGGATAGTTGGAGTCTTGGTGGATTACATGGCTGAACACTATTAGAGATTCCTTCAATTGCCTAAACTTAGCTACATGAGCCATTTGAAATGCTCTAGGGTATCTTGCCTGGCCTTCAGCTGCCACTCTAGCAAAGGTCTCCTCTAGGTCTTCTGCCAAATCCACTGTTCCCATATTGATGTCTCAAACACCCTACAATGTCTCAAGGGGCACTAGAGGCCCATATTTAGGCAACTTAGTGTCCTCACATCTGCCACAGTACATATCCTTGGGGAAAAAAATCTGCTTTGTACACAGCTGCACATAAAATCCTCCTCTGCTGCAGAAAGCCTCAGCAGAAAGCCCTAAATAACTGGAATTCTGCAACAGACAATAGGCTAATCATGTGGCTAAAGTCATGAAAGGACCTCACGGAATAATCTGGACTTTACCTTGTCCAGGCTACTGGCTGATCTAATCAATACTAGGTCAAAGTCTTTGAAATCAAACAACACTTTACATTATGCATTGGACTACTTGTGCCTCAGATGGATGAGGCTCTCCATGCAGAGGTAAGTCTCCTCCTAGAAGGTAAACAGGGTGCTCAGGCAGTGCAGAAGGACTTCTAAAGGCCAAGAGAATTTCAGACTTCATTCTCTTTCTGTAAATTAGATAACTGGGTTGTATAATTGTAGGTGTATTTCTGGAGACAGACTCAACAGATTTTACATTGTCTCCTTCAGTGCAACCCACTCACTTCAAAATTTGGCTTCTAGCAGCTGTTCTTCTGGCTAGATTTTCCTTTCTTCCCCATGGGACTACGGAATTTCTGTGAAACAAATGAAGCTGGGTGAGGATTTAGATTGCATTGCTAAGCACTCATGTCAAGTAACACTAGCCTCAAATTTGTTTCCTTTGATACACACATTTAACCTTTAACTCAGCATTCACAGAATAAAGTTTTCATTTTATTCTGTTCTTTCACCACAAAATCTTTTATTAATCTGATGTGACAAGTTCAGTAATTTATACCATAATCACACAGTCTATTCTCTTTTTGATCATTACTGTGGGCAACATATTGATCCACTATGAAGTCAGCAGTTCCAAATGTAGCTGGCCAAAGACCAGTCCTTAAATTTCCTTTTTCTATACCTCATTTTTAGGGTGGGGAGCCAGTATTCAGGGCACTGGTCCACAGGGCTGATATACATAATTTCAGGAGCAACTAAGCCTAAGCAAACAGTTCTATGCATCAACTCAGTACCCAGAAGGGGAGCTGCCTGCCCAGCAGGTGGGAACTACATGTCCACAAAGGGTGTCGCCCTATGCTTGTTGGCCAGGCAGCTCGGCTGGCTCCAGCAGAGGCAAGGATGTGCTGTTCCCTGTTTCTCCAAGTTTGGCCTTGCAAACAGCACTGTAAATAAGCTAACATCAAAAAAATATGTGCTTAAAATGACAGGGCTATGAAGAAAAAGAAAAGCAGGAATGGTCTGTGCACTCTCACCCATGCACTAAGGGGGAAAGGTGACAGCCTTAGTCTGCAGTTATTCAATATATATGCAGGCAAAAGAAACCACATACATGAAAGGCTGAGTGCAGCAGAACCTGCCAAAGTTCACAGAAGCTGTAATTTATCCCGGGGACCCCATCACTTTGCATGACATTGCTTAAAGAGCTATGACACTATCCAAATTCCTCAAAACCAAGCAAGAAACTGCTTCAATTACTTTATGTCTGTTGTTTAGCTTGTCATTGTTTTGCATTTTCTTTGTTCCTACACTTCACAAGTGGTTTTAATTTTGAAAGCCTTTTTTTTTAATTTTAGTAAAGGTTTTTTCAAGCTTTCTCAATTGCAGTGAAACACATTTTGAGGAATTTTGTATCATAAGCAAATAGCTTCTGAATTCTCAAAGAAACAAAGGGTTGAATTTTGTAATGTCTTTAACACTATTTTCCATACTAAAACACCAAAAGCTGCTGTTTAGTTTCTATTGGTTTTATTCCTTGGCTTAAAACACTTAAGGTAAATCTACAAGATGTAATTTCTGTTTTGTCACTTACAGGCATTCTATAATTGAAAATACTGTAGGACAATTTAACTTCAGGAATGACCCTCTTCAATTCTAATTGAAGAAAAAATAGCTTAAAACAAAACAAACAAGCATTCAATGGTGACAAGGCAAGCTGGATGACCCTGTAGTCAGAATCAACATCTTATTTTATTAATTGCTCTAATTTGAACAACCATGAACAAGCCAACTGCATACTCAGGGATGTGAGGGAATATGGGTTCTAGCACTGGCTACAGGGATGAGTAGCATGTACATTTCATCCTCAGCTCTGCCAATATTTCTCAAACCTGAGCTGCTGTTTCCAGCCTTGGCCTCTTCTGAGTAGAGCACCAGGTCTACTGAACTGTGCCAAATGCTGTGCTAAAAAATATTAAACCTAATCAGCTAGTAAACAGACCCTGAAAGCACCAGCACCTCCATTCCCACAGTTGGTTTGTAAAGCTCTTAGATAAAAGAAGCCATGCAAAAGGCAATGTTAACCATTTTTAGCTTTTCTGCAATGTATATTGTTTGAAATGAAAAGTCCTGATGTGCCTTTGTTGCAAAATTGCTCAAAACTCCAACTTGTGAGGCTTTAAACTGGTATAAACCAGTAGAAGACTGATCAATTTTGAGTGCCAAAACAGGGGTTTTTTTCCTTTATTATAATCTCTGTTAGTAATACAGCAATTCTGAATGGTGGATGAGCAGGATCCAGTGTTCCACGCTGCAGCTAGCCTGACTCTGAGTGAGCTGCACTGTGCTGCAGGACCCATGCCCAACACGGCTTCATAGGGTGAGGCTGTGCTGCACAAATCCCTCAGCCACAGGACAGACTTGCTACAAGAGAGGGGCCTGTGGGCAGCTCCCCCTCGATACCACCTGCGTGGCCTTGACTTTATCTAACAGTACAGCAAGAAGTTTCTCACGTGAACACCATTCCTGGTTTGCCTATAGAAATTACAGGGTTGTCTCCTTGTAAGAAAATCCTGTAACAGTGCGAATGACCAAGAAGGGGAGAATCTCTGCTGCGGCCAAGGTCTGCATGGGATACTTTATGTGGGTCTCAGTCTTGTTCAATGCTACACCACTCAGGGCTCTCAGCATCTGAAGGAGTGGAAGATTATCTTTGTTGTTCTCTTCTTATAGTGGCAGCTTATATATACAACTTATACTGTATACTTCTTATACATCTTCTTAATGATGCCTTACAGAGTCTAAGTGTCTTTCTTACTGGGATCATAGTGGACCAGCACCTCCAAATGAAAAACAAGGAAATGAACAATTACGTCCAGCACAGGAGTAGTCCCAAAAACCCAAAACAGTATTACATGGCATCATTGTTCTGTTTCATCTTTACTGTGGTATACATGTGTAAGCTGGTGTATGCACAGGGGTTTATGTATGTGTTTATACAGGTAGACATGCATAGCTATTTTTTTACCATTTAGTTTTTATCAGTTTACTAGTTACAGTATTTTTAGTCAACCTGCATGGTGCAACTGTACTCAAACAAGCACTATGAAGCAGGCAAGTTCAGGTTCTGGCCTTCTGCCCCACCCCACTTTTTATCTATCTGTACTAAACTGTACAAATAGTGAAGATAAAGATGCTTAAAAAATTCAGAACACACTGAAGAATGAAATATTTGAATAGCCAGTTAAGAAACTGCTCCACCCCCTAAGAGTTTCAAATTTTTTAATCTTTAAAAATACTTTAAAAATATATTTTTAAATACCATCTTCTCAACAGTTACTCAACTACTCAATTACGCAACTTACAGTAATTACTGCATTGAGGGAGGGCTCTGAATACAGATTTCTAACCTGTGAAATAAAGGATTTTTCCTCACTAAACATTGGGGATCAAGGAACCGAAACAGCTGGACAATCAAAATGGTTAAAGAAATAGAAACCTGAGAAAGGTTTCAAGTTAATATTCAAAATGCAGCCCTCCTAATTTTATATCCAATTTCTTAGAAAAGAGCACTGCATTTTTAATTATACAAATTCTAATCACATGTCACTACAACAAAGAAAAGCAAAACCTCTCTCTAAAGTTAATGTTCTGCGTCCTCACTGCCACAGCTGTAGACTGTAATTCCAGTATGCACATTAAAAACCAGAAACAATTATTTTACATGTCTTTATTCCTTGTGACATTCTTAGGGCACCTCTTCTTTTAGAAGGGATAATGCATGTTTTGAAATAACACTGCAGAGACTCTTCTTCACAGAAATCTTAGTTTCATTTTACTCTGAAATAACTCAGGAACTTCACAAAGCTTTACAGCAGATTTATAAGCAATGAATAAAAAAAATTAAATAATAGGAAAAGTACAAACCTCTGATTGTACATGCCCCGGAAATTGTAATTCGCTCTATAGTTGGGAATTGGCTTTGGATCTAATGGCCTGTAGATGGCAGGCTCTCCTCTTTTCATAGCCAGACCATTCAGTTCCACTGTTGGAGTTATACTGCCTGCAAAAAACCCCAAAGAATACATGTAAGGCACTTAAACCACAAATATTGCAAGAGAAACAAGCAAAACTGGGATGAGCAGCAAAAAGAGAGCTGCATGATATTCTTCGGCTCTTAAATTGAAAAAGAAGCAACTACCATGACATTTCAGCTTCTCTAAAAGATTGGAATATAGATGCTAACCTAACCACAAGCAATAAAAAAGAACATTTACACGTTTATCTCAGTACTTCTCTATGCAGTTTCAGTAGATTAATCTTCATGTATGAATGAGGAAGTCAGTGCTATAATCAAGCTGGTTATTCATCTTTCCAAAGTGCTTATAATATGACACTTCCTTAAACTATAAAGATAAAAGAATATGTCTCTTCCCACTGAATACCATTATACAAAACCACAAAGAGAGCAATGAGGCATTGAAGCAAACAAACAGCATTTGGTAATACTGCAGTCATTTGGTAAACCTGTAAGTTAGAAAAAATGTTTTATTTGCAAGACTTGAAAATTTAAGACTATAACTAAAAGCTAATGAGCTAACAGTAATGATCTAACAAACTGAAAAACAATACTGGAAATCAGTGTCACTACAGCCATCTACTGGTCACAGAATACAAAAATAGCTTGGGAGTATTATCCTGGGCATTAGCCATTAAGGATTGTTTGGAAGCAGTGTGATAGCACTCTCTTGCTCCTTTAGAGATCAATATATGGCTTCTCCAGGCCCAGGACGATGTTTTTGCCTGTGTCCTTCAAAATCACTGTGACTTTAAAAAGCTCACACCTCTATAAAAAGGAATCCTGGGTTTGATTCTTGACATTGCAGAGTATTACACAAGCTTCTAGATTTTTTTGGCTTTGAGCATATCCTTAAAGCTGATAAGAAAAGCAGTAGGCTTTACAAGAACTCATTTAAAAGTCCTATCACTTTACACTGTTTTGTCCTGTATGTCAATCATCTACAATCACTTTGTAAACATCCAATCCTAATCTAAATAACATATTCACATACAGTTCAACTGTTATGTACATTAAAAATTCTCCTGTGCAAATTCCCTAGAAGTTCTTCATTACACTATCATGCCTGTAAGACAGCTATGTTGATTCTCATCCTCCAACTCAACTTATACCTTATTAAACTTATTCACTGGTAGTGTAATATTCTAACACTTCAACAATATTTAACACAGAGAGGAAAATTACATACCTGGATTATTGTTAACATTATTTTTGGGTGGTCTAGGCGTTGGTTTGGGAAGGGTAGTTTCATTCAGTGCTTTGCTAGCAGCAGCATGTTGGGCCTTTTTAATACTGCTTCCTTCAGCTTCCCATGTCTGTTCTCCGAGAGTCAGCTGCACTGTGAACATCTTCAAAGACAAAGAACAGGTAAACACTGGCAAGATTATCATTATGGACTAGATCAATCTGTACAAAAGCTTTAAGGACTGAAGAGAAACTGTGCTCTCTTTTCACTATGTTCAATTCCCAGAAAACTCATCTGATTCTTAGAGAGATCAACAAGTCCTTAGCAGTGGGCAACTTTAAGCCTTTCAAACGACAAAGCAAAATAGCATAATGTTAATGTCAACTATGAAAGAACAGAATAATATTTAAGTACTAATAGCATAAAACTTACGATCGACTCTCAGAAGACTATATACAGGTCAGTTAAGATCATGATTCTACACACATTTGAATGTATTTAGTCACTCTATTAGTAGAAAAATGCAAACAATGCTACTAAAAAAAGTAATTTTTTAAATAATTCTGAATGGATATGAATGACTGCTCCTCTTCAAGGCAGCAGAAAATGTGGTGCAAATACCTGTACCCAGTGAAATAATTTCTCACACAACCTCATATCTGAAAATAATCTTAGAGCAGAGTCACAACCCAAATATGTTTGAAAATATGAAGTAAGAAAGAAAAGAAGTCTTATCTTTCCAAATAAAACTGCAATTCTTTAATGTGGACACTATAGCAAAGAAAGGAACTATAAAACTTCAGAGTTCAGAAATGGACTGATCAAAAAAACATATTTCAAATCTGGAATAAAGTATTATTTCAAGCAGTATCTATGCTGTGCAAATCAAGAAGATAAAACTCAATGCATATTTAAAATATTATATAGACTCTTATCTTCTGTGTGATACGTCCATGTTCTGTTCAACTTGATCACATAAGAATAGGAGGAGAAAGGGTAAGAATTCAAAGTCTTTATCATATCAATTCCGTGCACATAAAGCAGGACTTAAAAGACAGACACACATGGTAAACTAAGATTTACCTACCTCAGAGAACATGATAACTTACTTGAGGCAACATAAAGAAATCTACATGTTAGTGTGAGGAGTATATAAAGTAAAATTTTTATTTTGATAGGTGTTAGTTCTGTAATTTTTTAAATTATTTAAACTTGCTGGATTCAGGATCCAGGACCTGTATCTAGATATGGGCAACCTTTAAATTTGCCTTTACATTATTTTCACTTAGCAGGTACTTGCAAACAAGCATTTGTACACAAGTATGTGTCTACCTCCCAACTCAGCCCTATATATGTACACACCATGTATATGAACTGAATGCTACAAATATACACTTGTGTCTTAATAACAGGCTTGAGCTTTGGCCTACTGTAATTTTCAGAACCACAGTGCCAGTCCCCATATCACAGTTCTTATTGCCATGTCTTTTTTTTCTACAACAGCCATGACATTTCCTCACATACAAGGAGAAAGAAAGAGTATCTTAATTTTGCCCCCTGTCAAATGCTATCCATCCCCTCCCCCAAAAGCTAAACTGGGTATTAGAGCTAAATGCATGTAATTATATAAATTATCTATAAACATACATCCTTGTTACTAAAAGAATTGAAATCTAATTTCTGGATGTGGAGTTTAAATATTTTATATTTTGCAACAAAGTATCAGTCTAGTATTTTTTATAAGAGGATAATAATATTGAATTTGAATAAAAATATTATTAATAATGGCTACTTACCTACCTATAGCTCTCCTCTTACTGCTTAGAGCAATAAGCAGAAAATCAATACAATAAAGGACTTGCTCAGCTTACTTCTATGGCCAGAGCTCTAACCTTCTCAACTTAGCCGATCTGACAAACTCCTACAAAACCCCACACACAGAGTAGTAGGTGGAAATTTAATTAAATGAATAAAACCAGCTAAGCCAAAATCTGAAGCAGTCAATGAATTACTCAAGTTCTGCAAGACTGGAGCTGACAATTCTGCTACAAATTAAGAAGTATTTCCCACCAATTTTTTGAGAAAGTTTCTATTCCTTACTTTCCCCATAATTTACCTGATGGCTAGAGAGTGGAAATGCAAAGGCCACAGAGCTTAACTCTCCTTTATGCTAACAAACACTTCTAGATTTTTCTCATGATGAAGAATCCACCTGGAGGGCAGACTCCTAAAAACTTTAACTGCAGTGTCAGGAAGCATCACTTCTATCTCCACTGTTTCTAGTTTCACATTTCACCCTAAGTGTCAGAGCTTACTTTCCAGAGACAACTAGAAAAAGAGATACAAAAATTTACTAGCATTTGTGGCCACAACGCAGACAGCTGTCTCACAGAGCACGCCTCTGGAAATTATGAAAACCACTAGTGAAGAACAGAGTATGTGTAAGAGGAAAGCAGTATGAGATGTTCTTTGAATGGCAAACAGCCGCAGCAGCATTACATCCTTCAGATCATGCTTTCTAGGACAAGCCCAGCTCTGTTTCACATATTCTATCAGTTATATCAACCTATTACTAGCAAGACATTATGCTAAACTGCTAACACAGTCATAATAATTTCTGTGTCTCTGTTTTTTGTAGGTCAAAGGTAACACAAGTCTGCATAATCTTACCAATATCACTCTTGTTCTTCCATCTCCTCCCCTCTTTTGTTTTTTGCATTTGCTGCACAGGTCAAAATCAGACTTAATATTGTTCTGAGCCTACAGAGCATATGTTTGTGGTTTTTTTTATTTCCTTTCCTGGTAAAATGAATGTAATGTAACTCAAATCTCTCTACTGCTGAAGGAATATGAACAGCCAAAACTGCACCTTTTGGTACACTGAAAATACTTCTTATTTCACAGTAATGGATAAAAAGTAAAAAAATAAATATACAACACAACAGTGAAAAGCACAACAGATTTAACATGCCACAACCTAAAATCAACCAACCAGTGTATCCTGTGGTGCCAAATGCCTTCAGGAAACTGAAGAGCACTTTAATTTCCATTCGCAATGAGGAATCCCGAAAGGTTTCTGGCTCTCATTAGCCCTGCACCTGCTGACTTTTCTACCAGTATAAAGGATGCACAAACAAGGTCAAACGAGGTCAGTGATTCACATCAACTCTGCACTAGCTGACAATATAACATGCAACTGAGAAAACAGGGGATACAGCAGAGGGGCAGCTCACACCTAGCTGAAACTGTTGTGACTGAAATCAGCAGTGTGACCCCACTGCCTTATGCAGCTCTGCCACTCTAGAAATACTGAGTTCCAAGCAGCTATTAATTACACCATAGTCTCTCTTTCTGAGTTTTTCAGGCTTTTTTCTGCTCCTCCAGATTGCTCTTAACTAGGGAGGAAATTCAAAATTATACCTGAAAATTATTATAATGAGAATATACCCCTGTATTCCACATCACCCGAAAGCATCCTAATTTGTACTTCGAAAATGAAGTTGGATATGCAAACTGATACAAGAACTGCCCAAAGCTGTTCACTAGAAACTTTAATGCTATAATCATATCAGGAGTCTTAGTATCACCGGAAATGTTAAAGTTGCACAGAGTTTAACAGAAAGAATAGTAATAATGTCTGCGCCCTGTAATGCTAGAGCCAATGATACAGCATCAATGCAATCAACTGTATGGATACAGAATCATAAAAATAAGCACTTAAAAGAAATGACACAAAACTAGCTTTGTTGTCATCTATGAAACAAACCCTGAGGTAGTTATCAGAGGCACACCAACTGGGGAGAAAGATTCGGGCAGCTTAAAAAGCAAATGCTCCACAACGATTAAGAATGGGTAGTGCTACCCTGGAAAGACCTTCACAAGGTGAAAGTGAAAGTCACGTTTAAAATGATGTACAGAGCTTCCACAGAAATAAAGACATACTTTCCGAAATCAGTAAACAACAAAAAGAAAGCAAATAAATAACAGCAAGAAACCCCTCAGACAAGCAGCATGGCTGGGTTTGACAAGCACAACTGTCCAGACCATGACAGTATCTATTCAGCATTTAAGGTATGGCTCATCACCTGGAACTGTGACCTTACCTTGGAATGAGCAGGCCCTCTTTCATTCAGAAGCTTATACTGGGGTTGAATTCTATTGAAACGGGCTAACTCATTTACCAGACACATTGGAGTTTTCTCTTTGGGGTTTGCCATGTTATCTTGGAGAGGAGCTGCAAATAAAGAGTCTGTAAAGTTTTTGTGGAGAAATGTATTCTTCACAACTTCGTAAAGCTTTGCAAAAGCAGCATCATGCTTAGAAAAGAAAATACTTTGGCTAAAAAATAATTTTGCACATATGCTAAATACAGTGTTTAAATGCTATTTACATATTAATCATATGAGAATATGTATTTTACAATAACAATTTTTATTACATGCAATTAAAAAAAATACTAAATATACAACTATTCCTTTCCAAAATGTCTCTATAAAGCATGACAGTGGAGGAGGACATATACATATGCTACATTTTTTTCACGTCACCAAAGTTTACTGTCAGAAGGACACTGGTTCCAGGAACTGACTACTCTTTCAGAACGGTTTCTTGACTTGAAGCAGAAGTAGATAGAGTAAGAGTTGCAAGATAAATATAGCAGATGAAACCCTGCGGTCCCCACCCGCTTCTCCCTGCTTCTTCCTGGTGTTTTAGACTTTTCTCACAACAATGAAGTCATTCTCAAAGTACTCCCAAAACCCACCTTTTTTCTCCCTTTAAGGATTTTGTTCTGCTTTTCTTAGATGACTTACTTCATGTGTACTGTCTTACTCTTTTTTAACTTTCTATTGCTTTTTCAACTGATCCCTAACACACACTGTCTCTTGCTTATTTTTTTAGGGTAACATTTCTCCATTTTATACCCAGCTCAGCATAGGAATTACAGCATTTATTAGGCTACAAAAGAAACACTGAATACTGCCAAGCAGTCTGAAGACATTCTGTTCTAGGGAAGAGAAATACACTTGGAGACCTTCCTGCACCACTAATACTTCTGTATAAAAGATACGCTCAGAATTTGACAAAATAGACATGTTCTTTTTTTCTGAGCTTTTATGTCATTGGTCAACACTTCACAGTAAGTCTGAGCTCAGTTAAAGAAATTTAACTTAGTAAACAATCTATTTAGCCAAAATATTTTTCTATAAGCTTTTTTCTTTATTTTAATCATCTTTAAGACCTAATTTATTTATTTATTTTCAAATCAACAAGCATCAAAAAAAATCATTTGAACACCAAAGAAAATACACCTGAACCAGCTTACCTGGTGAGTTGTTAGAAGGAGCAGGATCCACAAGGCCAGCAGTAGGACTGGTACAGCTGGCAGCCGATTCTGAAATGGATCCATTCATTGAGGATGGCAGACCCAGTGTATTTGTAGTGGCAACTGGTAGGGGTAGCACCATAGGAGACATGGTGGTTCCTGACAGGTTTGCTGTAGTCTGCATCTTAACTTGTGCCATTGCCTATCACTGCAATAAACAAATTATTATAAGCAGGGCACTTTGAATTTTGACTGTCAAGTAATGGTAGTGATATTAGCAACACTTCTTTTTTGCTCCTGGATCTGAATTACAAAACTATCCACAGAAGCAAATGCCTCTGCAAACATAGTTTCCGAACTGAAGCACTGAGAAAGAGAGCTCATAGCTGAAGAACATCACCAGAGCAGAAGCCACACGCCCTGAATGTTCTGTTGCTCAGCTATGAACAGACCCTGCCTGAAGTATAGGAGGAAGAACTATTATTCTAGAATAAAAATCCATGTAATTATTTTGTTGATGAGATTAGCACCTGCCAGTTTCTTCAAGAAAGAATGTCATTACAACAAACTGCCATAGCCATCTTTTGCCATAGTTTATCCAGTAAATTACATACAAAATACCAAATGAGGCAAAAAGAGAAAATCCCTGGGGTTTTCTGCCTTTTAACACACCACAACAGAGAAAAAAAAAAAAAAAAAAAGAGAAAACAAACACCAAACAAAATACCAAAGCAGCATGGTCTAAAAAATAACTGTTTCTTCAGTCATCAGGTGGAGCACTTCAATACCTGTATAAACTACTAGCACAGGTACCACGATTTCCTTTAACCCACTGCCTAAAGCATTCACCAGGAACATGCCAGGTACTAATTAACTCTCTCCATCTACCCAATATGAGTCTCTTCATTACTAATACCTGTTCTCTGGCTAAGTCTACACTCGTAAACAAATCAGGGTCAGAGCACGGTTCCTTCATACTATTCCCTGAGAGTATGCTCCTCAGCAAAACTTTGGCTACTGACAAAAAAACTCTTGAAAAAACCACACGGGAGCAGTTCCGAGGCCAGGAGACATCCCAGGCAATCCACACAAATAAAGAGAGGAGGCAGACATTTTCAATCCTCCAGGGAAAGTCTTGAACTTCTCCTTTTAGCATCAGCAGCAAATGGGATACATTTTATACAGCAGCATGGACGTGGACTTTATTTTTTAGGGTTCATGCCCATGATATGATCTGTACACAGTGGACAGAGAGACAACCCCCAAAACAGCCAGTAAGCAGCCTGGGGACCTGGGACTTTCTCAGCAGGAGCTCTGGTCCCTCTGGCAAAAGCAGAAGAGGACAGGAACCCAGCTCTCCATCACAGGCAGCAGTACCCTTACCACTAAGCTGTTTGCTACTTCTGTTGAGGAATTCTCTCTTCCTAAGCAAAAACCCCATCCTATTCCATCTAACTAAGATCTTACTGAAATTAGTAGAACCATATAAAAAGTTCTGATTACATCAGTATTTTTGACCCCCCCCAAATCTCTTAAAAAAACATCCAAGTATCTTTACTCAGAAGGACATTATTGTTGTATTAAGATCCCAAATCATTCAATACACCATAAAGTTTGACAGCTGCACTATTACAATGAAAATAATAAACCCTATTACTATTGACTGTGCTTTGGAGAAGTTCAGACTGGTATGCCAGTTTTATTACTGAGGAAAGAGTCTGATTTGAGTCTCTGGAAGGGCAAAAGTAAAAAACTGAAAATGAAGCTAAGATGCACTTACTTGCCCTTCTCATAAATACCTTAAGTAAAATGCCAGTAGTGACAAAAAATTATAAAAACCATACGCAGTCAGCTGAGATGTATTCATGCATTCAAAAATATGGACTATGCTTAGACCGTGAAAGTCCTACTGTCCTACTGCTGTCATACAATACAGCAGTATTATTAGAAGGACTTAAATACTGAGAATATATAACTATACAATTCTTTGGTATATTACGTGTTTCATTCTGATTTTAAATATATTGGTACAGCTCAGAATGAACTATAAAAGGTTCTTAATTGTAAGCATCCAGTCAGTGATGTCAGAATCAGGCCATATTTATTAAAATGAAAAAAACATAATATGAGATATCATCACAATAATTAAAGTTTAAGAAACTCCTTACAATTTGGAGCATTTTAGCTTTATAAACCTATGAGAAAGCCATTACTCACATAGTATTCACATAGTAATACATGAGATATACTGAAGACTTATTCTTGGGCCCTACCAGCTGTGAATTATCCTTTCATCTTCCAGTACTTTGAAAGTTTGTTCTTCTTTTCAAGTAAGCAGAACTTACTAATGACCAAATAATGTGGTTTATGGTATTGCTGTTCTAAAGGCAGAAATTGTAGGTTTGATCCTTTGCTAATAAGGATAAAAAAACCCTAGTTTGGTAACAGCATCAGGGAGGTGTGAAAATTTGTAAGATAAAGCTGAGGAGGAAAAAAAAATTCACTCTTTGTCGTTCCATAAAATGCATAGGAAATTAAATTAGGAAATCAGAATAAAATCATAACGTATAGGTGCTGGGGTTTTCTTATCTATCTCAAGCTGCAGAACTCCTATGAGAAATGATGAGTATTTTGTAAATTAATCTGTATAAACAAGTGCCCAGGACGTAAATGTAATTGTAGGGACTAACTCTTTAAATACATGGCACATGGAGATAATAAATTTGGAATCAGTTCTAAAAATCCACTAGCAGAGGCAACAGAGAGAACATAGTTGATATAATGCTGTCATGTCATTTTCACACTACCAAGCAATTAATCTTTGATGTCATGACAAAAAGGGGACAAAACCTACATGCTCCATCTTTTCTTTACATTTCTGACATATATACCAGTGATGTACTATTTTATAAACAGCAAAGCAAAACCATTTTGAGGCCTTCCAGCCAGGAGCACAGACCCATTGTCACTGCACAACAAAATGTATGACCTGGGAGAGAGAGATTTCACTAAGGTGGTCAGAGAGGAAACACAGTTATATAATCAAAATGTTGTTCAATCTTCTATGTGGATGTTTTTGAAAAATCTGGCATATACAAAAGGAGGAGCCTATTTACGTATTATGAATAGGGTTAGAGAAGCCCCCACATCTCATTTCAGGTGGCTAACTCAACTCTCCTCTAGAAAACCACTCCACCCATGTGTCACCAGAGGAGTTCCCCTCGATATTAGGCAATGTTGACAGACGCCTGGATCTCAACAGGAAAGCAGGACTGCGCAGCTGTGGCTGCCAGCATTGTGTCTTTATTGAGCTGCCAGCTGCCATGCTAACACACCACAGCAATGGTATTTCTTGGAGTCCTAATCACATACATCTCTACCCAGTCAAAGTCTGCACATCGCAGTGCTGACATTTTTGTAAAGTTATATTCTAGACTTTATGGTGCCTTCTGCAGCATAACACTGCAGTGGTTTTAATGCTCTAATCTGCACAGCTGCATTACAAATGCTATGCAGGCATTTAAAGGGATGTAAATATACTATATTTGCATTTTACTTCCCTTCCACTTTGAAAGCACTTTGCACACAGGCAGCTACACAGGTTCCATTACCAGTTGGTATTAACTTTCTTGTTAAACTATATATAAACTCAATTTTATTCTCACACTAAAAATACCCAAACCAAAACAAATTCACAATAAAAGAACAAAACAAAACCACTTCACATTTTAAAGTTCAAATATTGCTGTCAAACATTCCATTCATTTTTCTTCTAAGTTTGGAAACACAACATCGTAGTGGGTTGACCTGGCTGGACACCAGGTGCCCACCAAAGCCACTCTATCACTCCCCTCCTCAGCTGGATAGGAGAGAGAAAATACAACTAAAAGCTCAAGATAAGGAGAGGGAGAAAAAACTCACCAACTATTGTCACAGGCAAAAAAAGAGTTCAGGAAATTATCTTAAATTATTACCAATCAAATCAGAGTAGGATAATGAGAAATAAATCAAACCTCAAAAACACCTTCCCCTCATCTCTCCCTTCTTCCTGGGATCAACTTCACTCTGAATTTCTCTACCTGCTCCCCGCTATCAGCACAGGAGATGGGGAATGTGGGTTGTGGTCAGTTCATCACATGGTGCCTCTGCTGCTTCTCCCTCCCCAGAGAAGGACTCCTCACACTCTTCCCCTGTGCCAGCCTGGGCCCCTCCCAAGGTGTTCAGTCCTTCAGGAGCAGACTGCTCTAATGTGGGTCCCCTGTGGGGTCACAAGTCCTGCAGCAAACCTGCTCCAGAGTGGGCTCTGCTCTCCATGGGGCCACAGATCCTGCCAGGAGGCTGCTCCAGTGTGGGCTTCCCACAGGGTCACAGCCTCCTTCGGGCATCCCCCTGCTCCAGTGTGGGGTCCTCCCAGG
>JBCJKH010049259.1:0-12725 GCA_039877255.1 Loriculus beryllinus
CTGTTGCCCCAGCCCCGGTGTTTGCAGTCCCCGATGCTCTTCTCGCCTCCGGCACAATTCACATTATCCTGCAACACCTGCTGACCACAAAGTGCATATCCATAGCTACGCTGGTTAATCTATTGTGAGAATGGTGGATGACCTTCACTGGGTTATGTGTCAATAAAATAGATGGGGAATTCAGCTAGTTTTCTTGCAAGAACCAATACCCCTCCTCTCCTTCCTCAAGCCCCCGCTCCTCCATCCCCTGATATTTTATGTCTAGATCCAAATTTAAGAATTTCCAGAACAAGTAAAAAGGTATATATACAGAAAGCAACTTGGTCTGACAGACCTTACTCTACTATGAGCAGAAGGTTAGACTAGAGACATCCAGAGGTCCTGTCCAACCCGAATTACCCTGTGTTCCTATGATCTTGCAGTCATGCTGTATACTAATCCAACCAGATGTGATATGTCTGCATTCAGATCCTGCAGCAATTGTCCAACCGGTGGGTGGTTTGGCTGGTTAGTGGAGGGGTAAACAGATTCACGGAATCCATTCTGTCGTCAAGCAACATTAATAAAAACCTGACATGCTCCAGACTCAGCAAAACCATCTGTAGTCACAGATAGAGGATACAAGCACAAACACACCTGTACCATGCCTACTCTTCAATTTCTAAAGCCAGCCTACCCACACACCCGAGAGTAAACTGGGCACCCGCCAAACCACAAGATTATGAAACAAGAAAGCCACAGGATGAGCAGCAGCAGCTTACACTTACTGTATTTTCCTTTTTGCTCCTCTGTGCCTATTAATACCTCTGTACATTTGGAGTGTAAGTTCTTCAGAATATAGAATGGGGTTTTCTCCTAAGTCTTATGTAGTGACTAAGGAGGTGAAGTGCTTTGGACTCTTGATTTGTGTTTCTAGGTGTTATGGTAATTCAAATACTGTGTAATAACAACTACACAACTCTAAGAGACTTTCAGGGCAGGGAATTAATTCTGTCTGTTCAACTAACATACTTCTGAGAGAAAAGCATCTGTTCTTTAACCAAAGTCCTCAGGAGATACAGGATGGTCCATTTCTCATGGAGGCATGTTCCAACCATTAATGTCTTCCACTGTGAAAAATTGTGAAGAATTTCTAATTTGAATTTGTCTAATTTCAATGTATAGGTATTTTTCTTGTTATGCCTCTTACTGTGAAAGATTAGAAATCGCTGTAGAAGAAGACAATCACTGTAGAACTGGAAGAAAACTTCCAGTTGTCTTTTTGAAAAGCCAAACAGATTGTGCACTTTAAGTCTTCTCATGCAAAGAATCTTCTCTAGCCTTAAATAACTTCTCAGCATTCTTTCGACAACAAGGGCACTAGAGGCTAGTGCAGGATTACCACAAGAATCTTCTCAATGCCACATGTAGAAGGAAAATAATGTCTCTTTCTACTTGCCACATCGGTGGTTACATAGTCAAGGATTCCATTATTTGCTCATATTGTAGCACTAGACTGGAAATTAACTTTTGCTGTCACCCCTATCTCTGCAGACATGACCTGCTCATTCTATTTTTAAGTAACTCTACTGATGCCGATATTAAAATACACTGTATCTGAATGGGATTAATTTACTAAACAATACAGATCTTTTGATAACCCCAGCTTGCAATTAATTTCCCATTTAACCACTCTTTCTCTTCACAGTACATGAGTTTTGCTTTCTCATTGCTGAAAATACTAATACATCTATTTCTCTGTATTAAGATGCTTGTACTCTCCTGCCAGCTTTCCTGAGCAACTATACCCTTTGGAGCTGCTGCTCAGTGGATACCACATACCAATTTCCTGAATAAACTGGTCTATTCCCCTAAAACCAAGTTCTGTATTCTGCTGCTCTCCTTCTGCCTCCACAGGATCATGAACTCCATTCCTCACTCACTTCAGGCTGGGCTCTGATAGCCAAGCCATTGATTACATCCCCCAGTAATCTTGTTGGTGAGGAACAGATCCAGCTGTGAATCACCCCTGGCTGGCTCAGCCAGTATCGAGAACTTATCCATGATGTTTTTCAAAATCTCCTTGACTGCTTGCGTTCCAATGTGCTGTGTTGTAGCAGATGTCAGGCAGGCTGAAACTCACTCAAAACCTGGGGTCTGTGATCAAGAGACTTCCTTGTTCCAAGTTAAAGTTCTCACCAGGTTGGCTGGCCAGCAGGCAAAGATGCTCTTGTTGCATTTTGTCAGGTGTATCTTGTCTCTCCCCAGTGACACAAGATCTCACTGATACGTTTTCTCAGACAGGGTTAGTTACCATGCTGATCTATATGCATTGCAGTCACTGTTTTCAAAGCTCTGTCTCCTCAAGCATACACAAACACATGCACAATCATAGCCTACCCACCCAGTTTTTCCTTAGCTTGTCAAATACCTGGCATACTTAATTGTGAATCATTCCAATCACCATAAGGGTCTTAATGATGACGATTAAGTGATAATTTCCAATTCTTTTACTCCTTTGCTGATAATTTTACCTTGGTTTTACAGTCAGTAGTATAAGAAGTGATTCTGTGTTCCCCCTTGTTCTATGCGGTGATAGTTCAGTTTGCTCCTAACACAGCAGCTCAGTTTACATGGCATTGCAGAAAAAAATCAGCCTCACTCTATGTTACTAATTTAGCATCTTCCAGCTGCTCTGCTTAGTCTCCAGCCATGATGAACCCACCTGGCAGACAGAGGCCAGCATAGCCCTACATCCCCCACTTTCTTTGAAATGTGTCTGATACTCCCCAGTACCTAATTTTTCTCTTGGAACTACAGACAGAAAGAGCACTTCACACCAAGTATATTTTGCCTTCCACCTCTAATTTGTGGGCAGGAAGAAACTTGAAGGCAATATCCGACTTTCTTTTTGAGTGCCTTTCAAGGTTCCTGCCATTGTCTATGGCCTGCGCAGTTCCACTTGATGCCGCATAATTGGTCCCAAACTGAATTATCTCCCAGATAACAGTGTAAGCTTCTGCAGTAGTGCAATTGTTTTTTGTGTTTTTGCTTTGGGGAGACAACACACTGTCGTATTTTCCTGGTGTTATTTTCTGACAACTTTGTCCACTCTGGATTATACAGGAGTGGCATGTTTACTTAATACTGTAAGGAATCGTGCTGCAGACGTATTTGGCAGCACTGTATTTCAGTAGACGAACTGCTGAATATCTGAAGATTTGACACTTTTAGCTGGCCAAATACCCATTCTTGCTTTTTTTTGCACATAAAGTGTCCAATCCAGCTCTTTTGTTTCTATTCTCATTTCCCTGATGCTGTCCTCCCCCATGGTTTCTGTGGCAACAGCTTCTGAATGTAGTCATCTAAGAGGCATTAGTTTTCTGAAATACTGTACTTTTGAAATACACACTTCTAGACCACAGATATTATGTAAAGAAACTGCTTGAGGATACTTCAGGTTGCAACAGAGTTCAGTTATAAGCCTCCTGAAGTCATGTTCTTTATGCTTCAGCTGAAGTAACATTTACTATTTTCATAAGTTTAGTTGCTAAAAACTGTATACTTCTGGAGATTCTACATAATAGAAAGTATTATGATTTGACATTACACACATTATCTTTTTTATAGTGAAAGGATGCATTTATGATCCAAGGCCTTATGTGCATTAACATTATTCTTACTAATAACACATTTTCATCTGCTAAATGTATCCCATATATGAAAAGAGGCAGGGGGAATGTATCTTAGCTAGCTTTATGCCTTTTTAATGCAGGTAGGAACATCTAGAACGACTCACCCAGATTTCTGTTAGTCTGCACAAACAGGTGTATCTGAATGATTCACCTCCTTCCCAAACAGACACTTCCAGTGACTGATACAAACGACAACTCTACAGATCGGCTTTATTCTCCAAGACGTCTGAGACTGGGGCATGGAAATCCCAGACCAGAGAAACCAAACAGTTGGTCATTTGGAGAGGAACTGAGAAAAAGAAGAATTCGCAGGTGCTGTGTGCCTCTTTATGTGCCCATTTTCTTGGGAGGAACCCCAGAGCTTTGGTAAGACAACTGGCTCTTAAGATGCGTGGAGTCTGAGGTGAGCTTGCCATCATTACTAGGTAAGTTTTCTACTTCTGCATTCGCCTTATTCTTCAGTTTCAAGTTAAGCCTGTTCACTCTCCTCACCTCTCCAGGCCACAAGGGAACTTTTCCCCTCGAAGCGGCTCAGCACTTACATTGAGTAGCATCCACCAAAACCAGGCCCCGCACCTTACAATGCCCTCACCCAGCGCCCGCCCGTTAGATCTCAGCTGTAGGCCACTGAAGCGAGTAAGAAGGAAAAGAAACCAAGTGCTGATGGCGGGGGACAACCAACCCGCCAACCCTGCCATACTGAACCGCACCAGCCCCTCTGAGGCAAGCGACACACGGCCCCCGCCCGTTCTAACGGCTCAAGGCGCGCCCCCGCCCCGCCCCCTCGGCTCCGCGCATGCCTGTTGGGGCGCGCTCGCGGCCGCGGGAGCCGCCGAGGGGGCGTGGCCAGCCCCGGGGCGGTTCCGCGGCTGGAGGTGGGGGGGGGGGGGCGGGCCGGCGGGCGGGAGGCGGCCGGTGACCGGCGGGGCGGAGGGGAGCGAGCCTCAGTGGCGCCGGCCCGTACTGGCGCGTCCGGCCGTTGGGGCCGTTGGGGCCGTTGGGGCCACGCGCGCCCCACGGCGGGCGTTGCTCGCCCCCTCGTCGCTCTGCCTTCGCTTTCCCTTCCGTTCCCCTCCTACTCCCGCCCGGCACAGCCCGGCTCCGCTCGGCTCGGCGCTGTGATTGGGCGGAAGATGGCGCTGGGCGGATGGAAATCCTAATGACAGTCTCCAAAATCGCCTCCATCTGTACCATGGTGAGGGAGTGAGTGAGGGGTCGGGGCAGTCTGCTCCCGGCTGCTCGGGGGTGGAAGGGGCGGTGTGGAGGCTGGGTTTGCGCAGCGCCCCGGTGGGCGGCTGGGTGGTGCGGAGCGCTGGGACGGAGCGGAGGGGAGGCGGCTGTGGCCGTGGGTGGGGATGGGAAGCGGAGCGGGGTTAATCGGCTTTGGGAGGCTCAACCGTGGTGCAGACGCTAATGGGATCGGGTTGGGCTGGGGGCCGGGGGGAATCCTGTCTGTGAACGGGACAGGGAGGAGTGCGGGGTGACTGAGCGCAGCTCTTCCCCGAAGTGTGCCGAGAGCCGGGAGAGCTTGGGGCATTGCCTGGAGTTCGGGTGGCTTGTTGCAGGTGTGTTGTTCTTAGCGTAGGGTGCCTCCTTGTCCCTGTGCACTCGGTAACTGTCCCTTCTCCCCGCGTACCTCGCTCCTGCGGTTGGGGCAGTGCCTGTGAGCGGGCGGGTGCTGCTCGGGTTACCCGGAAAAGTGCTCGCACCCTGCGTGGTCTGCTCAGCCGAGCGCGCTCCGCGCTCTGGCTGTAATTGGACTTGTTCGCTCCGATCCACGTCCTGATAGGAGCGCTCCTCCGCTGATCGCGCTTTCAGTACACTCTCGCTTGAAATTAGAGCTGTAAGCAGATGTGATAAGGCTCTCTCGGGGTGTTTTAAAGAGGGGTGGATTCACTGGTGGAGGAATGCTGAATTTAAGGAAGGAGATAGCCCTTTGTCGATAGAAGTTACTACTACTCATCGTGGAAGAGATGTATCGATGGTTCATAGCTGAGGATCTTGCATTGTGCTGTTTTCTACCTATTCCATGGCCAAATGGAAGTTCTTGTTCTCAAATCTGTTCCTGTGAGAGAGGGGAAGAGATGCTTGAGGGGAAAAACTAGATGCAGTCTATCGTCTAGTTTTTTAATTTGCTAAATTGGGATTATAATGTCTTGTAACGTCAAACAGTGGGGAATGCTCACGTTTGATATCATTGGAAACTGATTTATGGTTTTCATAAATTTTGCTGCAAAGAGGCTTTAAACAGGAGTTTCAGAGGTGGCTCATGCAAACTTTGAATGGACATCTCTAAGTCTGTGCAGTGAGATTGCTCAGGTGGAGTGTTGGTCTGCTGAAGCAGTAGTTTTCTGTGACATGGGAGATCACATTCATTCGTCTGGACTTGGAAAGTCTGATTTCTTGAATCCGTGAGCTGTATACCAGCACTTTTATGTGGCCAAATGTTGTAGGACATAGACTTTAGGAGTTTTCATTCTCTGAAGTAGTTAGATTTTAGGTTATACTGTTGAGGCATCAGCGTGGTTGACCCTTGGGACCATCTTGTTCTGTTGCCATTCTAGCCAACATCTTTTCACTTGTAGCTGACCACTAGCTGTTGCGTGAGTATAAATCCAGTGCTGGCCCTTGATTAGGCCCACTGAAAGAAGAGGCCTACTTTTCTGCTTCTGGACAGCACTGAAGTTGTATTTGTGGACTGGCCAAGCAGCTAGTTTAAGATTATTCTGTATGTATGTTTATTAGAAATTACATTATGGCATTGCCATTTAGGTCAGTCCCAAACCGATTTGTTTCAGCTAAAAATCTTCTCATTAATTAAAGTGTCTATATCCATGAAGTTGAAATTCTGATGGCAATTGGGCATTATTTGTCCAGTCGTAATCATGTGCACCGAGGTGGATAAATTCTAGGCATAAGATTTTTCCTGTGCATTGCTGATGCATGATCTTGAATAGTACTGTGAGGTGGGACAGCTGGTATAGGATACCTGCTTTAAAAGGTCTTTCACACTTAATAGATAGTGTAAGATTGTGCTTAAGAATATTTCCATAAAGATAGTGTGGAGAAGCACTTGGTATTTACTGTGGAGTTGTTTAGACCGGTGTGGTTATGGTCAGGCAAATCTATTTAATTTTAACAAGAGTCATATACTCATGTTTAAGCATATGTTTTGCAAACCCAAAAAGGAATATAATTGCTGAGTAATATTATTTTTTTTCCTGGCAGTTCTTCTTTGTGTCAACACACTGTTTGATAAACTGCCAACTTCTTAAAAATCCTCACAAGTTTGTCTTGCTCTTCCCCATGTCTCTTACAAGAACTTTCAGGCTGCTGCTTCTCCTCTTGTGTTTGCTTAGTACAAAACCAGTAATAGACAATTTTTGTCAAGGATGGTTTGTGCCTACACAAACCTAACATGCACGTACACTTACAATCTGTAACAGCACAGTCTGGAACTTTGTTGAAGAAGCTCTTCCATTGCAGTCCAGTGTTTCACGACTTCCATTTGTGTACCCAAGTTCAAGTTTCACTTCTGCTGACTAACTTGTAATTTATGCATCTTATTCTTGTTCAGGATCTGAATATTAGAAAATAATAAATGACATTTTACGGTACTAGCGGGTTGTGTGAGTATAGTGAAGAGTGATATCCAGTAATTTTAGTTTGTTAGCCACAGTGCCTTTTGAGATGATCTTACAAAAGCACATTCTGCCTGCAAAGGGCTGATTCTTTTCTATACTTCATTAGTTCATTGATCTGTACTCCAGCGTTCATGCCAGTGATGGCAGAGCTCTTCCTGTCATACTGTTTCCTAGTGCTGTATTCCCTTTGAGCTTCCTTTGCTCTACATCACCACTCACATGGTTCGTTGTGCTGTAATCTCAATTACGAGGCTGGAGACTGTGGAAGGGTACTGGAAAATTCCTTTGCCCTCGAGTGGTTTAGCCAGTGTTCTTGTTGCAAGTGGATAAGGTTAACAGTGTAGGGCCTTTTTTTGTAATGTCTTTGCGGAAGAAGTGGAACTTGGTCTTTTACCCTCGTCCATGCATTAAACTGCAGCCAGAGTCTTACCTGACTGAATTATATGGGTTTTTATGCATGGCTGAGAAGTGGTAAAGTAACCCATGCTAACTGCCATGAAGATGTGACCTAGGCTATGCTTACCAAAAAACAAAGATTGAATCTAATACTTCTGACTTTTGCTTCTGTTATCTAGAATCTGACAAAAAATTGCTAGCAGTTGAAAGGTATTAAATATTATAGTAGCTGAAGCAAAATGGAGCTAGAAATTACCTTTTGTAGCTTAAAAGCTACAAAAAGCTATGAGGATGTCAGTCTCAGACATGCAGAAGGAAGTTGTAGTAGGAGTACGACTTGTTTTTCAGTGTTCTAGAAACTGGTTGCTTATGTTACCACAGCCTGAAAAAGTTTAATGAAATTTAAAAATGATGCTAATCTAGAAGCTGTAGCATTAGACATGAAAATCTGTTCTTCATGTTTCAGGTGTTTGTCTACATTTGTCTACATGTCTACATCTTCTCTATCTGGCAGCTTAGCATCTTATTTACAGGGCCAGAGTCACTGAATGTCTTCAGTGGTTCACTCAGCCCCCATCGTTGACACGACATATATAGTTTTTTGCTAGATTGTATGATGTAACAGTGTGTTCTGCATGAGAAGTCTGTGCATATCTTAGAAGCCAAATTTTTGTTTTTGAAAGCAGTGGGACTTGTGGAGTCACTCTGAATGGCTGTTGTCCTTTTCCTGCCTGTCTCCTGTCTAAGAGTACTGTCACCAGTACCCTTTTACTGTTTCAGTCACATTTGACAAGGATTTAGAGGTCTTGGAGGTACTTAAGTTCAAACAAGCATGTTGGAAGAGGTAGAGGGGGAGGAAAGCAACTTAGAGGAAATAGACCCTGGAAGTGCCCAGTTGAGAGAAGGCTGCAGTGCGCCTACCTTGGATGTCATAGCAGAGAGGCTTTATAAAAACATTGAACTGTAGGAAAATTTAATAACTAACTGTGAGATAGGTAAACATACATGGACTTCATTACTGCTTAAGGAATTATGTGTTTACAATAGACTTCTCAAACCTGGTTGTGAAATCTGTGCTTAATGTAAATTGATGTTTGCCAGAGTCTGCAGTGAGCCAGAAATGGCTATGATGTACTCACTCCTGTTCCTTCTAATTGCACCGTCTCTTCTGAAGCACAAATTACAATACTTAAACATTAATTGGTGATAAGGTTAATAGATTCAACAGGAAAGTGTACAGAAGCCTTGTGCTGGAAGAAGTGAGAATTGAAAATTATGGCAAAGAAAGAAAAGTTGTGGGAAAACATACCTTCAAAATGAATTGATAGAAAAGAAAGCAGAGGAGGAGAGGACTAAAGTAGCACAGAGAAGATAGCAGTGTTATGAAGTATTCCTTCATCCAGCTGTCTGACTTGCTCATGTGGCAGGATTGGCAAGAAGGAACATGTGCTGTGTCTCAGCCGCTGCATTTCACTCTGGCATCATGACCTGAATCTGCCTTGAGACACAGACTGTAGTGTTCAGGCACATGATCTGATGCAGTGATTCTGTTGCAAGCACATTACAGTTTGGAGAAGTATATGTTGGACAGTTGGGTAACAGCTTAAACCACAGTAGGGAGGTTCACTCATCTGTTGGGAGTTCTCCTCAGGAGACTCTTTCATGATAAATATGACCCTAAGATTCAAGTTTTTATAATTTTTCTAAATGTAACATGCTATGGTATGGTAATAAAAGATGAGTCCATTTATTTGCTCTTTAAAATACTGTGTCTGTGACACTGTTTAGTATACTAATTAATTTAGACAAATTTGTTCTAAACTTACATGAAACTGATTTTGACTCTAAATTAATATAAAGCAAATGTCAAATATGAGACACAGAGAAGAACTCCTGAAGTTGTATAGCTGTAAAGCAATATTTATACCAGCGCAGATAATTATTTAGTTGGCATATTACTTATATTGGACAACGCCAATTATATAAATGTTCCCTTTTCTTTTTTATCTGCTTGTACACATATACTCCTCTTGCAAGTTTTAAGCACAAAGAAACAACGAAATACAGACTTGGTCTGTGGTCTTGCCAACAGAATTTTTAGCTGTGTTGTAGGGAATACAGAGCTTGAATATCTAGATTGGTTATTTAATACTCTTTGTATTTATTTTTTAAACCACTGAAGCAGCTAATTTGCATTAAAACTTCTAGGAATGACTCTATAAAATGTGGTAAAAGGGTGTTTACCTTTTAATTGATATTGCCTACTTTTCTCTTTCAAATTTGTTGAAGGAAAGAGGTGTATAAAGGCCCTGTATGGGCAGTAGCTTCTGTTTTTCTAGCTTAGGAAATTTGCTAAAGTTAAATGCTTTTAACAAATAATTTGTTGAGTATATCTGATCTTTCAACTGAGGGGAATAAAACCCCAACTAGGTCTTTATTGTGGTGTGGAACCAGAATGGTGTATTAACATAAGCAGACCAGAACTGGAAAAGATTTTTTACTATTTTTCATCAACTCAAATTCTTTTTATAATAACAGAAATCCTTTTTATAACAGAAATGGGAAATTGTAAAAGCAACATACTTGTTTTTATGAAACAGGAATTACGTGAGTTAAAAAAGCATGTGAGACACATCACAGTGTGCAGTTTATCAACGAATGTGGTTGAGCAAATGTGTTCTTCCCTACCCTCCCCCGCATTTTGGGTGATTAGTTAAGTCTGATTTTTCCAAAAGATTAATATAATGCTTATAACTAACTGTACTTTTTAGGCAGTAAAAGATTTCTAAGATCAGATCTTCTTTAAATACATCTCACAGACTCCTGTCTTGTCTGCTAGTGTAATTCAACCTTTAACTAAAAGTCTTTGAAGGTGACAGTTTTGATCTTTTGGGACCCCACTTAATGAGTGTTGTTACAAGATGTGTTGTTCTGATGCTACTAAAAATCTATCTGATTGGAGGTAGTTGAAGCAAAGGCACCTACTATCATAAACGGCATCAACCCAGGAATTTTCTGGAATTGCACAGTATAAATACAAATTACCTTATTGCCAGTATTTTAGTGTTTAGGAATATGATTTTATTGTGTATTGGAGGGTAGTACTGAACTATAGAAGGATCACTGCATCTTTTCATGTTTGGAATATCCATTTCATGGAAGAGCCAAACCCAGAGCCCTAATTCTCCCTCTGTCAGCTTCATAGGTTAGAGTAATTTATCTTTGACTTCAGTATTCAAAACAGAAGGAAGTATGACTATGCATAGTTGCTGTGAAGGAAAATGTGTTGTGTATGTTCAGTGGGACTCAAAAAGATGGGTTTGGTAGATACACCAAATGTGAAGAGAAGGCGATTTTGTGCTGTGATAACATTTTCCTTGCCCAGGCAGAGACGTTTTTGTTTTGTATTCAGTAAAACCCCTTTTGTCTTAGCTGCACATGATTAGAATATATAGGACTATGTCTTAAACTAATTAGTTACAAATAGTGTTATTTTCTCAAGTATTTTAAAAATATGAACTGAAACTATCCAAATATTTCATAGTTAAATTAACAAGTTGTGTATAACTAACACGTTCTTTTGCAAATAAGTAAACAATGAGGATTATTGAATCCCACTCAGCGTATTTAATTTCTGCTTCCTGGGCTAGAAACAGTATCAAAAGAAATACATTTCCATTTTGGCTGCAGTTGAAACAACATATATAAACTGATATAATGTAGCTGTTCTGTTTGCACTTAATCACAATTCATATAAATACATGGAAAAGTATGAATTTACATACTCTGCTAAAACATAACTGGAAGAGTGGAAATACGTATTTCTTTTTTAACAGATTCTATCAGTCACAGTGTATTAGTGTAGGCTGTGAAATTCTGGATACCTTCCCTAGTGGCACAGGCAAGGAAGACTTTTCTAATACATGGCAAAAAAAAAAAAAGCAAAAGCACTAGTAAGTGAGCATTTCTACATTGAAGTTTTTTTTATTATAACTGATTAGCTTTATGCTTGCAATATTTTATTCTTGTTCAGGAAAACATTGCTGTTCCTGATTACTAAGTTTCCCTTTTAGTTCTAATGCCATTCTGTCATAAGAAGAATAAGAATAAAAGTTCTGTTTTGTAGCATTAGTTTTTGTGATTATTCACTTACCTGTAGATAAGGTAATTTTAAAAAAATTGGACTTACATATTCCTATGCAACATGGTTTAGTTATGTGAGTTACCTTTTATCTTTATTTTTCCTTGCTTCTTGAGGAAGGGGGAGAGCATTGTAGGGAAAGACCCAGCATAGTGCACATGGGAAGGGAAAAATGTATCTTCAGAATTTTCACAGTAAATCTAAATTTCAAGGTAAGAAATTTCAAAGTGAAATTTTTTGTTTTACTCAGGAAATTTACAACTCGATAACGCTGGAGAATAAAGCTGTTAGAGCAAACTCCTGCAAAGATGACCCACCAAGTTATCAACTGATACTTATTCTAGAAAGGGATAGATCAACCCCCCTAGCCCAGCCTAATATGACTCTAACACCAGTGTAATCTTCAAAGCACATTTGGCTCATGATGAATATAGTCTTTGTTTGCCAACTAGGTGGGATGATAAACTGCAATTGTTTGCCTGCTGACTGGCATGTTTTTAGACAGTATTTTTTTATATAGGTTGGCTTTTTTTTTTCATTGTTTTTAGAAAAGTGCCAGATGCGTTTTTGTTAGTGTTTTAGTTCAGATGAAGGTCTGTGCAATTCTGAAGCGATTCTCCTAAACAGCCTACATCTTGGACTGCTCTTAACATGCACAAATCAGATTGCTTATGGAGGAAACCGAATCAGGCAATGTAGTTCAGCTGCAGCTGGGTGTTCAGTCACCAGCCAGCCTTGAACTAATGTGGCAAAACCCCTCTGAAACCCAAAGCCTGTATCAGATCATAAGTGCCAACTGATTTGCTTTACAGATTGCCTTTTGTTAGCTTATCCATATGTTAGCTGTTAAGTGTGTCGCAGGGATACTAC
>JBCJKH010049261.1:0-28763 GCA_039877255.1 Loriculus beryllinus
CAGGGTGCCCAGAGAAGCTGTGGCTGCCCCGTCCCTGGCAGTGTTCAAGGCCAGGTTGGACACAGGGGCTTGGAGCAGCCTGGTCTAGTGGAAGGTGTTCCTGCCCATTTCAGGGAGGTTGGAACTGGATGACCTCTAAGATCCCTTCTAACCCGAACCATTCTATACTGATGTAATGACCACAGCTCATTTATTAAATATTTGAAAACCTCTTCCATGTTTTCCTCCTTCCTTCCCACTAACAGCCTTAATAGCCACAACCAGCCTCACCTGAATCCACCTACCTCCTCCCACACCTCAAGGATGCAGGAGCTCATTTAAGCTCAGCCTGGGGCATTCAGTTGTTATTTGAGTGTTGGTCCTTACTGTTGCTTTCTGGATAGACCTGGGACTTACTTTATAGCTGTATTTCTAACTGTGTCTCCAGTTGCTGCTGAGAGGAGCTCACAAAGGTATGCATTTTTCCTTAGCTAGCTTGTTTCTGTCTCACTTTAGCCCACTCCTTTTCAGTTTTCTTCTTCATCAGTATCCAGTTTTGGTCTGCTCCCAGGTTCCCTCACCGCTATCTCATTTTCCTTCCCTCTCAACTGGCTGACTTTGCTTCACTCACCCACGTCCTAATTCTGCACGGCCCATGGTTGTACTCTGGTGTTTACAATGTGGTATCCCAGTAACATTGCCCATGACTGAAATTCCCAATTGCTACCTCTTCAGCTAAGTCTGGTTAACACATTCCTCAGAAGTTCTCTTGCCCTTATTTTTTCATGTGTAACCATAAGCTCCACTGGATTCCTGAATTCCCTCACACTCGGAGCCTTTTATTGGGTGACTATGTGGGGTGGCAAGGGTTTATGTGCCCAGCTGCAGCTGGGATTTCAAATTCTGTTTTAAATTTAAAATCATTAAATCAGTTTATGCCCACTGGCCTATGTCACATGGATAGTCTCAATGATTTAAAGAGCTCTTGTTTGCAGAGGGGGCTTTCTAGCAAAAATAGATTGCAGTGAATTTTTCTGGTAGCACTAGGCACTGAAATGTCATAAAATACGTAAGCTTTTCCTAGAGGGGATTTCTATACCAACACAGTAATAGTATTTGGTATGTGCATTGCTGCAAGAATCTTATCATGTAAAGAGACCAGTTATAAGGCCAGTCTCCAGGAGCAAAACTGTTTACTAAGATTATATCTGAAATGCGTCGTAGTTTGAGCTGCATTTATTATTGATAGGAAGCTTGCCAGAAGATCTGTAGATTGTGGTAAATGAGGGAAAAATGCATCTTAATCCTACTCTGTTTAGAGTCCTTCTCATGCTTCCTTTATAAATGAGAGAAATTGCATATATATATATGTATATATATGTGTGTATGCACATATATAAAAAGCCTAACACCAAATCTTTTCTATGTCAAGAACAGGGAAAGCTAATATTACATGGATTAAAACGTAAAAAAAAAAAAAAAACCAAAAAAAAAAACCCCAAGCAAACAAAAAAAAAGTCTGGATTTTCTACATTTTGATAACTAATAGAAGGTTAAGTACTGATGGTGTATTTTAAGCATCAAACATGAGCATGATTGTCCTGCCTGGAACACTAAGTTGCTAGAACTTCTATAAATGCTTGGCAGACAAAAAGTTTCCCTCCTTGGTATCATTATGACAGAAAAGGTCATGAAAGTAATAATTATCAGAACACAGGTTATTACTATGTGCTGGTGGTTCTGTGGTTGTGACCACAGGTAAAATTAGTAAGACTTTTGAACAGATGCAAAGCTTAATTAATGGATGTTCAACCACTGTCTTTCTCCAGATGTCACATAGGTTTTACTTTTTAGTCACTTCTGAAATGGCCAAACTCAAAAATATTCTGAAGTACTAATCAGAGATAGTGCATTGTTTGACCGTTTATTTAATTTGTGTTTAAAGTATTTCTGTAACCACTGCATTACACTTTGCTATTTGGTGTCCATTAGGGTAAACACATTGAGAGGATGTGGAGGATGTGGCTGTCAATAATGTCTTTGTTACATTCTATACCCTGGTCATGTTTATAGTTACTTGGTTTAAGAACAGCAATAGAAAGCAAAAAAAGCTACCACAAAACATTTAACCTTTACAGTTTCCTATCTTTTTTAAAATGAAAAATTGAAATTCATAGAAAATGCCAGGAAGTTGAATTTCCTCTTCTCTGCAACCTGCAGAGAATGTCAGATGTTTCCCAAGATTAGAAGAAGTGAAATCCTTGATTGTCAGCTGCATATATGAAACATAAACTGTTCAAACTGCAGCACAAGCAGCTGAAGTTTGCCTGCAAGCTGTAAAAACAAGCTGGATTTGTGAAGAAAATCTTATGTTCAAATTCTGTGTGGGAGGGCAACTCACGGAGGTTACTTCAAGTTGCTTTAAAGAACAAAAAAGAGCTTTCTCATGTTGAGCTAGCTTTAGGTCTCTGAACTGAGATCCCTAGGAGACTGTGGCACACATATGTTGTCCTTCAACAATGCAGACTAGCACAGCAAGGAGTGAAATTATGTCTGAAAATGTATCCAGAGCCAGACTCCGTCTGCACATAAAACTTGTCCTGCCACATGTTCTGTAATGCAGTTAGAAGATAAAGGAAGTGATAATATTATAACTTCAATCAATAAAAAATATTCATAATTATCAACCCTATTGCACTGTACATCCCTGGAGCATTAGAATTATAAATGACTGAAAACTAGAAAAAATAAATAGTATTCAGGGATCATTTAACCCCCACTAGTGAAAAAAGAGCCTTTCTGAAGAGATGCACAGGAACAGTTTTAACAGCACTGTAAAACTATTAACAATAGAATTGGTAAATAATACTCATTTAATTAAAACTCGAGGAAGACTCTGACAGAAGTGGGTAATAAACTAAGCTGAAATTTAACCAGTGTACACATTCTCCCACCACTTGCCCAAATAGCACTGTTGGAAATACAGTGAGAAATGACCATGTAAACTGTTTTACAGCTTATATGAAGCACTTAAGCATCACCATGCATCCAATTTCATAACATGACTTCAGTTTACTACTGATTTAAGAGAATAAAGCAATACACAAGGAATCAACAACTCCCCTTGTACGTAACTTAGTCCTTGAAGGGCTTTTATCCTGGTAATGACCTCATGCAGTGAGCACATTCAGAAGCTTATGAAGTAACAGAAGAAGCTGCATGGCTGAAGTGAGACTTCTTTTCATGTGTTCATGAATATTTTTAAGCATACTAAGGTTTGGAGCTACAAAATCTCTTAAGTAACCATAAGCTCATCCAGCATAATTTTTATCATCTAAATCCTAAATATAGAACCTCAAAACATGGATGTCTACTTGTCAACTGATTTTTATGTCTATGACTTGTAGTACTGCCAATGACTTTTGAGATGTAGGTGATTGATTGAACGTATTCCCATGAAATACAACATTCAATTCTCTAGATACAGAAAATATCCGTGCCCACTCACACAAAATTCTGTCAATACTGAGTGCAGGCATAAAAAGGAGGAAAACTATCCATTGCCTAACTTGTTTCATGGCCTCAGTGCTGCAGAAGTTTGCCTTTCTGGGCACACGTGTGCAAGACCGGACTCCAGAGAAAATAGAGGAAGAGTAAAAAGAGGGCTGCATGCTGGAACAGGCACTGGAAACCAATAGTCTGACCTTTTAGGTAGTCACCCCTCAACTCTCATTTGTTTCTCTTCTCCTTCTACATTAAAATATGTGGTTTAAATGTTAAACAAAGACAGCAGAAACTGTAGGGCAGGGTATTGGTTTGGACAAGAAGCTGATGCTTCCTGGGAGGAGAAAGTGATCTGAAGCTGAGGTTTCTCAAAGTAATGATGTAAGTACACACTATACCTTCATATACTTGTATTTTTGCAAGGAAGAATTGTCATAAGTTCTTGTTCTGGAGGTAGGATTTATTGTGGTGGGGTTTGATTTTTTAAAAAAGACTTTTATCTTTAGCTATTTTATTTCAGGTTTGGTTTTTTTTTAATTCATCCTTAAGCCAAGTCCAGTATCCTGCCTTCTCACCTTCTCCTTTAACAGCCCCTGGGCATTCCTGCTTGTGCTTTTTGTTGCCACTGTTGCTTGAACGAAAATAAGTGTGGATCAGCTCAAGGGGTAGATCTGGATGAAAACTAATGGCTTGCTCATGATGGCATGCATGCTGCTTCAGAGGCGAGTCTGTATATAGTCTGTATATGAGTCTGTATAGTGTAGCTGGGACTTTGCTGGCATTGGCTGCTGCAGAACTATGCTCTTGGTCACTGGTGAACATGCAACCGTTGTAGTCTGAACACTGCTAAGAAGACAGGTATGACAGCATGGAGTGCCAGGCAGGCTGCAGGATCTGGGTTCCCTGCCAACATTTTGGGTGATGTACTCCGAACTCAGTGCTTTAGGGATACTCTTGACAATAATGCATGGCCTAAGTTGTTCAGGCATGGCCATGAAGGGTGGTCTTTCCCTGTAGATCTTTCCATGCTGCCATCATCTTCTTTTCTCACTGACTGGTTCAGGTGGGACGTTCTCTGTCAAGTGTAAAGTTCTTCCTGTTTATTACACAGACAGCACATGAATTCTATAGATCCTACTCTGTTAAAAGGTACGTATTTTCTTTTGTGTGTTTAGCTGTGAAAACTAGTGTGAGAGGAAGCCTACCTCCTATTTGTTTCTTTCAAATCATTCCTTCATTGTCTTGTCCTTTCTCTCACTGGTTTGAATGCTAATACCCTTCATCTCACTGAAACACTGCATGATGGGTTTTTTGGGGATAAAAGTAAAACTAGCAATAGGGAGTAAAGGGACTGTGAAACCATGCTGTCCCGTGTGTTCAGGAGAGCTCCCTGCATATAAAATTCACAGAGTTTTTACAGCAAATATGAACAGTGATACCTTTGAGGTTTTTTGGTGCTATATTATTGAGTGGAAACTGGTATTTTTGAACTGCAATATTTACCTGATTGTTAAGATTGGTTTCCACCTAGTAAGTCAGTGTCCTAAGATCACCATGGCAATGTTAAATATAAACCATGAATTATGCCTTAAAAAGAAAGGAAGTATTCTTGCTGCTGTGTATGGAAAATGAAACAGCCTTCTACATGTGGTACTGTGGCTATAATAACTCTGCATAACTCAATGTCTTTATCACTTAAAAAGATAAGACTTCAGCAATGATCATATTTAGATCTCAGAAGGAGAATTAAGACTATCCACTATTATGTACAGAAAAAAAAAGCTAAGACAAGGAAAATTGGCAAAGTCTGTATGAGAGAGGATTGTGTTTGTGTCTCCTTTTCACAGGTTCCAACTGGTCTTGAAATGAAATGGTTGCAATCTCTACACATAAGCAGATTTATTACATGCTTTAAAGTGCATTGCTCTAAGATATGGTTAAAATGGAAAGGGATGCACATGTAAGCCTGGTAATCAACTTTATATGGACGATTCATGGACAGTCTTTCTATTTAATCCTGGATGGGGTAGTGAGAAAGCCTGACTGCTGATGCCCTGGAGAAAGCTAATTGTCAGAATCTTGTGGTCTAATGAGCTGAAGGTACTGCCTGTGTGTGAGAAAGTGTGTGGAAAAAAAATCCATTTCCAATGTAATATAGTAGTGTGCAAGACAAAAAGGAAAGGAAAGTGTTAAAAAAATAATTAAAATAAGAAAATCCAATTTTCTTGTTGATCAGATCTGTGCTGCTTCAGGTAATGTCTGTTAACCGCAATATTTACAAACTGACAGGTAACCTGGCTGGCTTTTATACAAATAATGACAAACAACTACAGCAGCTTAGTGCACCTCTGACAAAGAATGATGGACATATTTTATTCAAATAAAATGGAAACATAAGCTTGGTGAATTGGCAGCCTTGAGACCACCTGGTCTTATTTTGACTCATCTGGCTTTCCTAAATTCTTACAATAATTAGGTCACCTAACTAAAAGGAGCATGCTGATTTGTAGCCAGACTAGAAAAATGTTTGTGGTGAAGTAAACTATTTAGCATGTTTTCAAAGTATCAGTGACTGATGTTTAAAATCCTTATACATCCTCAGGGTGGATATTGGGGGTTTTTTGTTGTTGCTGTGGAAGCTTATACCTGACTTGACTTTTTGGAAAGTCCTGTAATTTAAACTTCTAAAATCTTTCAGAAAGATAATATAATTTGGGCATTACAGTTTCAGTGGTGCAATAGTTGAATGGCATTTGCACTGTTTTCAGGAATCAAGTTATGCTATCACAACCACGCCTTATGATCTTAAAAATCTGTGAAACAAAACCACAAGTGTAGATGTGACTGTTGAGGGGCAACCAAAATTCAGGTTTCTCCTATGGTTCTCATCTCACTATAGCACTTACAGCAGCAAAATAAGTGCTACACGTTTGAGTGCGTAAGTTAATATGAGAAATAGCAAAGAGATTTGTCATTGAAAACATTTTTAAACAGCTGAAAACGCGGTGGCTTCCTGCCAGCGTGGGTGGAGAGCAATGGCATGTTCTGATGCTCTGTACTACTCAACACAGATTTCTTCAGCATTGTTTACAAAAGCCTACAACAAACACTCAGAGAGAATATGCAGCAGCTCACGTTAACTGTGTGCAGTGACAGTAAAGATTTGTAAGCATGTGTAGTTCTGCATTTTTGCATGTATCATAGTAAATTACCTCATCCCTTCATACCACAGGGAAACTGCTTTATGGAAAAGGTATGCGCGTCATTAACTGCAATCTTAAATACAGGATATAGGCAAAAGGAAACCTGTTAAAATATGTCAGAAAGGAGTCTGGAAGGCTGTTGTGTTGAGTGAGAATTTAATGGTAGTGTTTCACTGAAAATAAGCCTTCAATAGAACAGCAAAACATGTATCAACAGTATCAACTTTAATTAGTATGTTAGAGAGTAAGAATAGGTACTATTTCCCTGAAACTTGAGGAAAGCCTTCCAAAATTCACTGTTATTAGTTTAATAATTTATTTTAAACTGAGCAAAAAGGTAAATGCTTATTCTTTTTCAGATTTCCATGGAAAAAAGGAAAGGCAGGAAAAAAGGAAAGGCAGGGAAAAAGGCCCAGACTGTGCTCAGAGAGTAACAGTGTTCTGCCCTGTGTTACAGGATTTTGTACCTCAGAGAAGGTACTGTCTGGGGATACTTAGCTGGTGTCAAACATGCCTTTCTGGATAAATTGCCCAGGTCAGGTACTGTGCTGGACCTAGTAATTTGTAACTGGTAAATCCTGCCAGGTGTCTGTTGTCTTACCAGGTAAGATTCATCTGAGGCTGATGAAGACTGGGGTAGACCCTCTTACTGCAGAGCTGATTTCATTGAGCCTAGTGGTTCCAGCACCATCTGTTTAAAGCTTGGCTGAGGCCTCAAAATGCTGGATGTCCTTCTGCACTAGCAAGAGGAGTCTGACTGAATTCAATCCCGCGTTCCAAGGTTTGCTGGCTGTATGGGTAGCAACCAAACATATGGTGACTCCTCAGGCTGGCAGGACGTGAGCATTCGCTTTGCCAGCTCCTCAACCCACTGATGTGGTGGGCCTCTGGAGAAGGCTAGTGTACACTCTGTCATTTTCCCTCTGCTTGTCGGACCAGTGTGCAAAAAGATTCATACCCTCTTTAGGACCCAGAGCTCTGACTGAGCTAGCCAGGTAGAAAACGGTGCTTCTGGAGAGAGCTCAACTTGTGACTCGGGGAGAAGAGTGGTCTGGGAAAGAGGAGACCTTTCATCTTTCTTGACTGAGCTCATTGTCCTCGGTAATGGTCTTTTTCACTGAAAGCAGCAACATTATTATTATCTCTCTATGGAGTCAATAGGCAATAAATGAAAGCCTGTCTGACTTCAGAAATGAAAATTGATTCCTTCAATTTGAGGCAGCTTGTGTTCTCCCCATCCCCCTTGGAATCTGAACACACAGAAACCTCAGCCAAAATTAAGATGATTCTGAGACGGTACTGGAAAACAGCTCTCATAAATATCAACAGGAGGCAAAAACAAACAAATGTGGATGCAAAACGGTAGAATCCATTTGGTCAGGCTGGGGGCAAATCTGGAATGAGAAAAGAATGTCACCCAGATGGAAGGTGCATGAGAAAATATTTCATCCCTTGTTTTTCTCTTGAGAATTGTTCTGTAGTATGTTCCCAGAGAATTTACAGAAGAGTTACTTACTGTACGTTACGTATGGTGTGAAGAGTGTCTTTGGGAAATTCATTTAAACATTGAGTCTGGGACTCATTGTACAGACCAGTGACATTAAATAAGATATGATAGATTACTTCTAGAGAGCTTTAGCAGCAATGTTATATGCTTAGTATAGTTGTGCAGTTTAACAGTATCTTCCCATAAAGCATTCTTTGAAGGAACAATACCTAAACACAGAAATAAATCATATCTCTTCAAGTCAATAGAATGTGAACACTTCTGAGAGCTGCTGGAGACAACAGCACGATAGAAATTATTTTTCCTGTCTTATTCCCACCTACCTGGGGGTGACTGGGTCCTGACTCCGTGGAAGGGCGCCTTATCATCCCAGTATTCCTCTCCATAAATTTAGTAAATTAGTCTGTGACCCATGAGGGGTTTTAATCACATTGGAAAACTTTGAGGTGAGCCCTTAGTAAAATAAATAATTTAGGAATTTAGAAAAATAGCATTTAGTGAGGTTTTATTTGCTGAGTAATTTAGCAAGCTTACTCAGGCACAAGCTTTTTTGGTGTCTCTTAGAGCTCCAGTATCTGTTAACATGCTACTCACTCCAGCCAACTCTGGCTGCTCAGTTGAATCACTCAATATTTATGTTTGTTTAATCTACTGGGCAAATAACCTAGAATATATATTACTAGGACTCAAATTTATTTTATAACACAACATGAAATTCAACAAAACACTTATGTTCAATCTGCTCAACCAAGAGGACTATTCTCTAAATTATTTTCGATGTGTTTTCTTTGTATGGGATTAGGTTTTTTTATTTGTTTGTTTTCATTTCATTTTGAGGAGATCAATGTAGAGTATGTCAAATACCAAAAATAAAATCAGAAAGTTTTATGTCCCATATGAATTGAATTGGCTTGAGGACTAACAAGCTATGGCTGAATACATAAGTGTTTAAAGAGGTTTTCATAAAATGAATATCAATACTATGATGACCTAGTATGCATACTTCTTTAACTTTACAAAAAAAAGATATATATTTTTTCCAAATGCAATTACATAAAAGACACTCAATTAAGGAATACAGTGGTTATTTAAGCATGTGAATGCACAGAGAATTGTTAAGACAAACTAACAAAATCAGACCTCTGGCAAAAGCTGTTTTTTTAGATCTCTAATCAGCCATAGCAAAGTAGATCAGAAAATACAAGAGGTTCTTCGGTCATCATGATCCTAATTCTAGAAGATAAGCATGTTTCTTACTTGCCCTTTCTTACATAGATAACACAGCAACTTCAGGTGACAGGTGGAAAAAGAATAGCCAGCTGGAGACAAAACAAGAATATTTGTAATATCATTCAGTTTACAAACAATGAATAGAACTCACATTATTCTAGAGAGCTTTTAAGAATTGTTCCAGTTTTTACAGGTGAGAACTTATATAAGCATAGGCACGTTCAAAGAACAACTGGAAACCAAAAGCAGGTATTAATGTATGGACAGGCAGCTTTCTGCTCCAAACCATACTCAAAACAAGGTGAGAAGTGCTTTCAACAAAGAGTTGTTTCAGCCAGGAGACTAACTAGTTTTGTCATATCAATGCAAACCTCTGTTGTATGAAGATGCAACAAAACTTACAGAAAGGCAGTTCAGGCCAAGGAGCAGCACCGGTAATTGAAACTGTGGCAAATGTTCTCTCATAGCCTTTTGGGAAACCACAATTTTTATTTAATTTCTTTGGGGTTTTTTTTTGGTTTGGTTTGTTGTTTTGGTTTTTTTTTTAGAATTATGCATATTAATAAAGTAATTTGATATTGTGAGACTCGCCTTTTCCAGCAAAAGCTTGCCAAGTACAGTATATCGCAGCAGTTGAACTCCAGGGCACACCTTTTAAACCTTTTTAGGTTTAAAAGGTTAAACCTTTAACCTTTTATTTTCTTAAATAGGGCAGATTCTACTATAACTTAAAGAAAATAACATCTTGGTATCTGCAAGGGTTTAATGTGGAAGGCTGTCTCTTAGCTGGTTTCCTGACAGAATAATTTATTTTTCTGCTAGATAGTGAAAATACTTAGTAATTTTAGACAATGACCATACTCTTCATATAACTCTTCATACACTTGGGTTTTAGTTCACTCTTTTTCTCTAATCTCTAATGAGATGTAGTTTATAAAACACTATCCGGTTCCCGAATTCAGAGAACTGCTACCTTTAAAGACCAGTTTCCCATCTACAACAGTAAAGGCAAAGGCTGAGAGACAATGAGGATGTCTCCTGGATCTAATTCAAGAAGGACATTAATAAAGAAAATGGTACCTGGTTTGCTGAACACAAAATCCATCTCCAAAACATTACAAATGAAAAATGCGTATCTTCATCCTGCTTCAACATCTCTGTTCTCAAAGTGACTTCTTAACGTGAAACAGAATTAAGAGGAAAAGAAAAGAGCAGCTAGTTATCCAAGAGAAGCGCTTAGGACCATGTTGGTCAGCCAGAGAGCAGAGCACAACTCTCCACATTGGATGTTTAAAAAGCATTGTCAAGCAGAAACATGAGTTATAACCTTAGCAGATGTCAATAGAAGATGTTGATAGACGATATTGGAAGCCAAGGGAATGTTAGGGAGAAGGAAGCATCCCCTCAGAATTTCCTGTACTATTCTGTGTTATGGTAATTTTGTTTTCTCTGTGTGTGCTTGTCTAGGAGATGAGTAACAGCTGCATGCTTAAATTTAAATGTAGTCTTCTAGTTGGTTTTAGGATTCCAGGACCTTCAAGAAAGTTCTGTTAAGAATCAGGAACTTGTAGGAACAGGGCTGCAAAAGACAGTAAAATGAATGATACAGTCATCAAACAAGAAAAATAAAAAACAACCCATAAATGGGGGACCTAAGTGAAATAGCAGTACATTTATTTTAGTCCAGAAACTGGCAACGAACTCTGTGCAAGCATTTCATTCAATTCCTGCAAAACATAACAGGATGGAAATAAGAGACAGAAAATATTTGCTAGGTTATGCAGGCCACTTTCCAGTGCTAGCAGAGAAGGAAAGAAGTGGAAAGTACATCTTGTATCAGTGTCTCATGTCCCTTCTGGCTATATTTGGAAATGACATGGATAAACTCTGGAGGGAGGCCCACCCAGTCACTTTTAGCCAGGAGCAGTTTAGCAGTAAGTAAGCTAATGGGACAGTGAAGGAAAACTCTGGGTGATGCTCACATAGATGGGAAACCCCTTTGCTTTGTGACCCGGAATCCTTTTCTTGAGTTTATTGGCACAGGAAGTGACCAAATGCTGCAGTGCCAATTTGCTTTGCTGTTAGGGCTTCTCTCTTTGTGCTCACACACCAAAACTTTCCCTTCAGTCACCCTCCTTGAGGGCTGCACAGCTCCCATGCTGGAGATGGGCCTCGATATTGTTTGTGGCAGCAGTGGGTTACTTGTGAAAGACACTTGATAGAAATTTGGAAATTTTTCAAATTAAGGAAAAAAAAAAAATTGTGGCACGTGAGCTCCTTTGACCTAATAGTCAGGAAATGATAAAAGCAGCATCAGAGAAGTCCCTTTGACTTGCCTTAAGCAGCTGACGGTTAAAAGTAACAAGATTCTAAACTGAGATCTGCCCCTCTCCCTGAGTTTGCCGTTCAGCTCTGTGCTCTTATTTTTATTCTGTTTTTGAAGTTAAATTCCTGTAACCACTACCACCAAAGCCAGGCCACGTGGGCAGCAGTTCAAGACTGAGTAATTTTTGTGAGCTTTTTTTCAATCACTCAGCTACAGGCGTAACTACGGCTGCCAGAAGAGAATGTTTTTTCTTTTCTCTTTCTTTTTTTCCCTACCCTGTGGAATTCTGTTCAAGTAGTTTATCTGGGTTTGATTTATTTATTGTTTTTAATTGCGTATTTTTGAGTACGTTGGCAGATTGCTCTGAAGCCACCTGACTGGGTTTTTTTATTTATTTTTTTTGAAATAACAGTTATACTTCCTCTCTTTATGCTGAGGGTGTTTGCTGGGGTACCTTTGAAAAATGCAGTCCTAAACAGTCAGTTATACAGGTACTGAAAAGACCATGCAGTGTGCATAATTGAATACGACAAAGAAACAGACATGAAAAATATTAATAAATGCAAATTGTTCACCTTAGCATGTGAAAGGCCAGAAATGAACTGGTTATCAAGTTCAAAAAGTAATGAAACTTTGTTTGCTTGTTTCAGTAAAAGGAATGATTCTAGCATCTTGAAATGTGATGTGCTGGGAATGAAATAAGCCAAACTCTGCTGGCATTGTCTTCTAATAGCCATAGTTTACTCTTTTCTGAGACTGCACAACAAATGTTTTTGCAATTGTTACCATCCAATGTTTGCAAGATCTGAGAGCTGCCGGTTTATGAGTTACTGTGGGTTTGATCTTTGTGGTTTCAAAATGCCTACGTCCTTTGAACTTATAATAGCTGAGCAGATTTATGTCATCTATTTGGTCAAACTGATTAGCTGATCATTTCTGTATATCGGGGAGGTCTTGCCTTTGGTCTCAGATACATTTGAATGAAAAGACAGCTTGAGGTTTTATGATCTACCAGTGCTTTCCTACGTACATCTAGAGGAGATTCAAAAAGAGATTTATATTGTCAGTGTCTGACCCAAAAAGAGATTTATATTGTCAGTGTCTGAAGTGGCTTGTTGTTTGCAATGTGATGGAGAATTCCAGGGAAGCTCATGGATCAGCTTTTTAACCAGAGGAAATGAGTAGCTACCTTTAGCATTTCCCTTGAGCAGAAGATGAGGAAGAATATCATCAAAACTGGCATAGTTTGAACTAAATCAGATAAATGAGACTGTTCCTACCTCCAGGGGTAACACCCTCCCACCCCCCCCCCCCCATTTCCCCCCAGAAAAACCCAAAATAACCAAAACCAACAAACCAAACCAAAACAAAAACAAAACCAACCCAAACCCAACAATATGCACACATACACAAAACCACAAAACCCCACAGCAAAATCCAAACCAACCAAACAAAAATCCAACTATATATCCATGGAATACAGCTGTTATTGAAAGTAATATGGACAGCCTAATGGAGATAACTATTTAGTATCTAGATAAGAATGTTCTGAACAATGAAATTCATATTCTGGGTTATTTTTTCTTAATTTTACAGTGGCTTGGGGCTGCTTTACGACCCTCCTAATGGGTTAGGAGTGGTCTTGTGAAAATTGAGGATGGGCATAAATATTGTCACAATTACATGATCAAATAAATGCTACCACTTTTTTTTTTTTTTTTTTTTAATATTTATTTATATTTATATCTTCCTTTACCATTTGGGAAATAAGGGGAAATTTCTTTAGCCTGTAAAACATGAATTGGAATTAGAAACTGTTAAACTGGAAATTGAAGCAAATACTTATTGTGGTTTCAGTTCTAGTCAAGCACTTTGTAAGTATTCAACTGTAAGTCACCAAATGTTGAATTAATTATTTACTCCCAAATCATGAAACTTCAAATATTTGTTAATTTTTCTCCCAAAAGATTGCCAGCTGGTTTCTTACAGAGAAATAGTCAAAAAAATTAAAACAAGATGGCAATCTTGTGGCAATGTATGGATATGAATCAGACTTTTAAGACTGCTGTTGCACTGCTAGAAAGCTCGATACTATTATATACATTGGATATTTTAAGTAATTGAAATATTAGCAGAAACTTGCAAACTGGGAAAAATATCAATAATAAAAGATTTTTTAATGCTTATTTTCATAGTGACACAACAAATCAGTTTCTCTTACTGAGAATGTATTTGGTAGAGAATAGAAAGTGAAAGAGGATGATTAAGTAACCTGTGTATACACTTTTGTCAATTGGTGTTTGTTTGTGTTCAGAAACATGAAAGTATGAAATAAAATTGTGACATGCAGAAGGATTTTTTCCAGTGGAAAAAAAAACCCCATATTCACAATTTCAAAACTGCTTTGAACTACAAGAGCCCTTGGAATTTTGTAATATTTTCTTTTACATGTAGCAAATAAGAGGTTAGTTTTTACAATTTTGGTATATTTTTTCTGATAACCCCCCCTATAATTTTACTCAAGCATAAGTCTTATGCATTCATGCAACTTTAATCTCTGTTCAAACTACAGTCTAAACATAAACACCTATCATCTGCAAACTCTCCACTGTTCCTTCCATATTCACCGGCATGTAAACAAATCCTGGGAAATGATGCTAAAAGAATGTGAAATACAATTAATCTATCTTCACAAAGTCCATTTTGAATTATTTTGTTGCTCTTTCATCGAATTTATGCAGGGATTGAAAAGCTGGTCTTACAACATATCTAGGTTTTCACAGTCTTGAGATCCTGGGGAGGTTCCCACTGAAAAAAAGCAGCCCAAAAAGTCTGAGAAGCCAAGGTGAGAGCATCACTGTCTCCATCCTGTATCTTTAAAAGTCAGTGCTAAATACAGCAAGTTTGATGTGAATGCTAAACCAAAAACCAAGACCAGAGCTTCTGGGCTTATGTGCCCATGTGGTTTAGATCCTCCTGATTTCTTAACAAAATAGAAGCCAGACTAACACAGGTACTCCCATGTCTGTTTTTCATTAAAAGAAGGGGAATACAGCTACAACTACATTATGAATTACCTAAGAGTTGAGACAAAGCCTCTTAAAAGTAGGCTGCCTGTCCATTTAAATATGCTTGAATCAAACCAAGCATTTATAATCTATTTAGAACCCTGAAAGCAATGAACATTAGAATTGGTCTGTGAGGCCTAAAAAGAAAAGAAAACAACCAAATATTATCTTCACTAAGTAAATTTTTTCAACCCTCTTCTCCTCCCATCTCCCTCTGACACTGTTTTCTTTTTGTGGTTTATCTGGTATTGGATGAGCTGTTCAGTGTTTGCAGTTTTTAATGATTCCAAGAATATGTGGGGACCAAATCCTTAGCTTGAAGGCACTTTTCTTTGTTGGTTTTTTTGTATTTCAGCAGTGTCTAGCTATCCCACTGTGGACCACAGTGAAAGGAGCAGTACAGACACATGATAAAAATAAACTATTGCCACATCATACCACTGTGTAGGAAATGGGTGGAAACAGAATTTTCTTTGGGCCAAGGGTAGTGAGGACAAAAGACAGCTCTAGCCAGGAACGATGAGGGCTGCAACTCACCCGTGCATATTTAAAGGAATCTTCGAGACTGAGCTTTGAAGATTTATACTGAAATATTCCCCACTTGATTTACAGTTTTGCAATATGTTCACTTTTAATTCACTCCAATGCATGCCCATAAGTTTGCATTTTGGTATATGTGAGACAGACTTCATCCCTGCATGTTAGGTCATATCTGAATTATTGGAGGCAACAAATGATGGAAAGATTTGACATTTTAATAAGAAGTAGATGAGAATCTATCAATACCAAAATTACTCATGAGTAAAATGAAGATCTAACAGAAAGCAGAAACATGAGGTTTTTCCATGGCAGACTAATTAGAAACAATTGTCTTGAAATTCAAATGTGGGAATGTTTGATTTTACTCCGAGAAGTGGTGCATGCATTTTTCAGAGCTAAGGCATTTGCTAACAGTGTATATCAAAAGGTTTAGTTGTTTGCACATTTTCTTATGCCGGTGTTCAAGGCCAGGTTGGACGAAGCCTTGCGTGGCATGGTTTAGTGTAAGGTGTCCCTGCCCATGGCAGGGGGGTTGGAACTAGATGATCTTAAGGTCCTTTCCAACCCTAACTGTTCTATGATTCTATGATTATATGATTCTGTTCTTTCATCTTTCATGCCGCACCTGTGTGATGTTTCTTAAATTGGACCAGTTATCTTGATATGAAAATTTTTCTGAGGTCAGGTATTTTAGATTCTCAGTGTCTTTTTGCCACTAATCAGCTGGGAATGTATTTAGTATTTTGATTGTGTAGAGTTTTGTGTTGCATTTAAACTGACCATAAAATTCTGAAGTTGTGGTTTCTGATTATTAAAATCATACCTTTTTCAAATCAAAATATAGTTGCATTCATTGCCTCAACCTATTCTCTGTCTTGTTAGTTTAACTTTTCTTTCTGTGCTCTCCAATTTTTTTGCTGATCTGCTGCTATTTTTTAACGACCTCCTAGAGACAACTTTCAAAGGATTTATACAGTACTCTTATGCTACATGTACTATCTATGATAGCAGATTACAGACAATAAACTGGGGTTTTGAGTATATTTCTAGTAAAAAGCAGTAAACATTTCTTTGCTTCCAGTTTTTAATCAATTAAAAAAAGGGAGACAGTTTGAGGAAAAAGGGGACCATGGAAGGAAACAATTCCTACCCGAATTCTCAAGATAATACCATTACATTTATTGTTTGGGTCTATACAATTCTGTTAAGAACCCTCATAACTATGGGTAAAAACTACAATCTCCATTTTATATTAAATCTTACCCATTTTATTATTACTCCAAACAGGAAAAGTGAGGAATGGAACAGGATTCTTTTGAGGTTTCAGGAAAGAGCAAGTTTGCTGGAATCATAAGGGAGGTAATGGCAGGGTACAAAGAAAACCCAGGGAATCTGAGTAAAGAATAGTTACAACGGATTTTGCAGTATTGCTGTTTACTTTTTCAAATTTGTATGCAATTCAGCTCTGAAAAAAAAGATGTTCCTTTCCCAGAGCTTGTACAATCTTCTGTATATAAATTATGTCATGTCAATTTAGTAATTTTTCAAAAAGAATCTGAGGCATGAGAATTCAAAAAGATATATTACTTCTACTATTTTAAATATAATATATATAATATGCTTTTCTCATTGCAGGCTGCTGAATATTGGTCACAAAATTAAAAAAGCAACTTCAGTATTGAAAGTAAAGTGGAAACAAATTAATTGCTCAGTGGTCTCAATTCTTACACAGAGAGGAGAACATTTTGTTAACAGTTGAACAGCTTTTTTAAAATCTTCTTATCAACGATGAATCACATTTATTTTTTTCTAGATATTAGACAGCTCTCTAAGATCTTCATTTAAATCCAAACATAAACTTTTACAAAGTCTTCAGCAAAGCACACCTTGATATAACTGTTGGAACAAATCCAGAGGAGGGCCACAAGGATGATCAGGAGACTGGAGCATCTCCCATACGAAGACAGACCTCATAGCAGCCTTCCAGTGTCTGAAGGGGGTCTGTAGGGATGCTGGGGAGGGACTCTTCATTAGGGACTGTAGTGACAGGAGAAGGGGTAAGGGGGTAAAACTTAAACAAGAGAAGTTTAGATTGGATATAAGGAAGAAATTCTTTCCTGTTAGGGTGGTGAGGCACTGGAATATGTTGCCCAAGGAAGTTGTGAGTGCTGCATCCCTGGCAGTGTTCAAGGCCAGGTTGCAGGAAACCTTGGTTTCGTGTGGTTTAGTGTGGGGTGTCCCTGCTTATGGCAGGGGGGTTGGAACTAGATAATCTTAAGGTCCTTTCCAACCCTAACTATTTTATGATTCTATGACTGCATTGCCTGACAAAAGCTAGTAAGATATTTGCGAGGACAATTGTGATATAGAACAATTGGTTTGGTTATTTTCACCATAAACTTTGAAGAGAAAAAACAAACTGTACTATATGCTGGGCTTTGTAAAGGATTTAAGGTTCACTTCCTACAATAGTTCCTGGGATCTGGGTATCTTGCTGAAAATTCTCAGTCCTAAAATGCATAGAATGGAACATTTAAAATAAAACATAAATATACTTTTATCATTTTTCACTGGCTTGAGAACCTACTTAGACTCTGATTCATTCTCTTTCAAGAAATGGTGCTTGCACACTAACTGCTGCTGAAATGTCATGGATAAATCATGATGCTGGATTTCAGCATCATCTCAGAAGCATTAATTAGTCAATGTTATCAAGATGATTTTTTCTCTTGACATCACAAAGAACAAATAACAGAGAAGACACATTTTAAAACCAACTATTTCCTGAAGATAAAAAGGTGATTTAACCCTGTTAGAAATTTGCGTTAAACCGTTAGCAGTATTTATCTTTAGCTATGCATGTACAAACAAACAGAAAAACCCAACACAGTTCCAAATCCTACTTGCTACAGGGTTTTATTCCAAATATCATTAACACCAAGAAATAATCTGATTTTTCTGATTCATTGTGTGGGGATTCCATGTCAGAAGTCATTACTATCATACACAAAAGATCAAAGTCTCTTACGCATCTACTGCATGAGAGTTCAGGCTACGGAGTTAGTGAGCTCCTGCACTGGGCAAAACCCCCTGAGCATTCATATGAACTTAATTGAATTTTCCTGTACAGCGATGACTTGAGGACAACAAAATTTGCCTCTGAAGGAATATTTCCAGACGTCCAGAAAATTGTTCCATGTGTTTTATCGTAAGGAATGGCCCCTAAACATAAGGATTGGTTTAACTTCCTTGGAATCTAAAATGTTTTAAAAAGACATAAAACCTTATAGCCTATATATGTGTTTAAACTCAGATAGATATGTGATATGTTACAAATGTGTTCATGTTTTAACACATATATTGCAAAATAAATATTTTTCATTTTTTTAAATATTTCACAATATTCATCAATAGTTCTTGACAATCATTTTTTCTATTTGACCAAATAGAACCCCCACTAAACAAATAATTTCCTCCATTTGTCCCATTCAGCAGACACATTTTCTCTTATTAACTGGAAGACAATTTTCTTTTTTCTCTCACTGTGAGCAAGAATTTCAATACACTGCATTTGAGAAAGGGCATTACATACTTCAGATAAAAAATGTCACTCAAATTATCACTAAGCGTTCAAGTGTAAGACAACTATAGATGAAACATCATCTGCAGTAATCATGACAATTATTTTTATATTTACTTTTTCACTGAATTTTAGAAAAATTCTGTAAATAAAACCACTGCTTCATGGGTAATTACAAGAAGCTACTTTCTAATCTAGTACACTTAGAAGATTGTCAGTCAGAAGCATATTCAATATTTAGTATATTACAAGGATCTTGTTGCTGTTCAGTAGATCCATCAGCATCTGACTCAGTATTTAGGTGAGTGCTGGTTCAGAGAAGGCTGTCAGACATTCTTCAAGAAGAATCACTTAATAGTTTTGTCTTCAAATCATACTTAATACTCAATTCAGTATACTGGGTATAAAAGTACAAGCCTGAGCCAGTGGGATTGGGTGAACATCTGGTGAAGGATCTAGAGCACAAGTCTTATGAGGAGCAGTTGAGGGATCTGGGGTTGTGTGGCCTAGAGAAAAGGAGGCTCAGGGGAGACCTTTTTGATTTACAACTACCTGAAAGGAGATTGTAGTGAGATGGGGGTCAGTCTCTTCTCCCAGGTAACAAGCAGTAGGGCAAGAGAAAACAACCTTAAGTTGCAATTGATGTTTAACACAGCAGCTTCATTCAGATAGATATTGGGAAATCTTTCTTCACCAAAAAGATTGCCAAGCATTGAAACAGGCTGTCCTGGAAAGTGGAGGAGTCACCATGTTTGGAGGTATTTAAAAGACATGTAGACATGGCACTGAGGGACATGGCTTAGTGGTGAACTTGGCAGTGCTGAGTTAATGGTTGTACTCAATGGTCTAAAAGAGACTTAAAGGTTTCTTCCAAGGTAAACAATCCCATTATTCTATGATATTTAGTCTTTAAATCAGGATAAGCACTACATCTACTACTTCAGGAACAAAACTCGTTCAAGAAAAGAAGCAGCTCAACAGTAAAATCCCTCTCTTCTTTCGCCCTCCTCTCCCATATTCTGTTCCGTCTCAAGAAAAACCCAAAGCAGAATGCCAATGCCATCAAATTAGCAATTCATACAGAAGGCTAGTGTCTAAATTCCACATGGAACCTCACCAGAAGAGCCCATTTATAACTTGGGTGAAAAATGACAGTTAACAACCTTTAAAAGAAAGAGCAGAAAAATAGCAAGTGTCATAACTTTGAATGCAATAGCTACATTTTTCTTCCCTGATTTCAACACCTGGCATGTGGAGTGCCAGTAGCCATAGCAACTCGATCAGCATACCAAGGCTCTGACACTGCACTGAGGTTCTCCTTCAGCAGAGCTCTGCCTGCATCGGCTATCGTGCAAGCTACCAAATCTATCTGCATTCATCAACCATGATTTTCCTACAAATCTTCCCTCTTCTGTTTCCCAGCACATGTTAACTGAGCTTAGTTCTGTGTATAAACTCCTCAGAAAGTCCCTCCCTCTTTCCCTACTAATTGGAGATTAAACCCCTTTCCTTGCTGATCGTAGGACAACCTAAGGCAAATTGCAGTTTAATTCTTTTAGATGCAGTCATGTATCTACCCAAACCCTGGCACCCAAATACTTCAACCTCGAAATAGCTGTATTACCCTTCATAGTTATTGCAAAGGAGCAAAAGAGAATAAAAAGTGCCAGCTATCACACTGAAAGACAGTAGATTTCCACCATAAATACCAGACTGAAGTATTTTTTACCTATAAAGCCTGACCATATATGTTAGATATGTGTTCCCTGCAACAAAATGCTGTTCCCTCAGCACGATCACTCATGCATGAAGCATTCTGAAATACAAGCAGTGTCTAGTATACCAGCTTCATTCAAAAGCAGTACTAATTCCTAGCACCAAAATAAGGTGCTCCACTAATAAAGCATTCCAAAAGATCAAGCTGGAAATAAAACAGATAAATTCACTAACATTCAATAATTCTCCATTTTAATAATTGGGTTTTTAGAAAAAAACAGCAAACCACCTCACAAGGAGTCACAAAGCTCCTTTCAGTAAGTATTACCATGCTTTTGCAAACACCAACAGACAGACTAAAGACTTAGCTACCTGACAGTGTAGTGGTAGATCAACAGATCTGGTAGCATTCACTGTTTCCTCTATCTGTACATGACAAACAAAACTGTAAAAGTTTGACTTGTTCGAAACATAAGATAAATCGTTTTCTTGCCTTTTCCCAAGGTAAGGATGTGCATAAAGACACTGTGGCTTGGGTGATGTGTTGGACTGTGTTTAACCACCGTGATTTAATCGTAACCTGACTCCACACAACCTGACCAAGGTCTCGTATTAGATCTCAGATCAGCATGTTGTGATCTGATGCATAAAGGATGGAGCTTGCAGAAGCTTTTCCACCACAGACAGTGCATCTTAGAAATTTGAGAAGCATCTCCTAGAGCAGCTTGTTGGAAAAACAGTAATAATAGTTTATTTGTGACATAAGTAACAGTGTGACAGGATAATGTCCCACAAATATGCAAGAAGATATATAAACAACTAAAAGAACACTGAGCACATTTGACCAATGTGGAAATTGAAGTGTATTAATTTTTTTTAAAGATACTTAGGGGATCCCTAAGACTAATCCTATTCCCCAGTTCTACATTGTCTGAACACTGTATGAACATAACATATGTAACACCAAAGTTTAGCAAATAGCTTAACCTGCAGAAATTTTGTTGATGCAAAAGATGCCACTTTTCATGCTTAGCTACTAATTACTTTCTTCCCCTCTTCGTCCTCTCCCTTGTGCAAGTATAAGTCTTCAAACCATTCTGAAGTGACCCACGTAGACCAAACTGGGGAGGGAGGAATAGGACCAGCGTAAGCCATAGCAATTGGCTTGTCTGATTCATTTCACAGTCAGCTGAAATGGATGGAAGGGAAGGAAAAGCTTCCTCCAGTGGCAGGATTATATTACCTTTAAGTGCTCTTGGAACTATAACATATACTTAACATTTCAAATAATTTGAATAGGTTTCTTGGAAATTATAATAAGCCCTAAAATATCACCTAGTACAACAGGTGTGTAGGTACAACACTATGTTGGCAAACCAGTTGATTCTAGAGATAGAAATTTTGCTGTTTCCTAAATAAAATACAGTGGTATCAGTAAAATCAGATTAGTGCATGTACACTGAATTGTGCTAATTTGCTCATAGAGAAGCCTTATTAAAGTAGTACGACTAGCATTTCTGAACTGGCAGAATTTATAGTATGAGGAGAATTTTTACTATAAATCAAGACTACTTCTCTGGGGTAGTCTTAGCCTGCATTTTCAGGGGTACCAACAGCCATAGGTCACTGTTATGTGCAAAACAGGGAGTAAGAACTCAGTACATTATCCTCTCTATAATGTATTTGAGATAGAATCATAGAATCATAGAATCGTTAGGGTTGGAAAGGACCTTAAGATCATTCGGTTCCAGCCCCCCTGCCATAGGCAGGGACACCTCACACTAAACCATGCTATGCAAGGCTTCATCTAGTTTAGAAGATCATTCTAACTTAGAATTCTGTGTACAATAGCTATAGGTTCCTTGATTTATATTTGTAAATGAAATGTATAGTCCAGAACACAACAAAATGATACCCTGTTCCACTAGGTACCCTGTAAACACTGCTTAGGAGAGAATTTTCCTCCTGTGAATCTTATTTTAATGAAGTATGAGAAAAGAAAGAGCCAGAATTTTTTAAAGTAAAATCACTTGCCCAAGATCAATTGAAAGGATAATTTATAGGCTCAAACTTGCTCTCACTTTTGACATTATCAAACTGCCTTTAAGCAGAATCCACAAGGCTGTGAATTTTTTTTTATTTTAGATTTGAATACTTAATTTATACAGTACTTTAATACTAGCATTAGTGTAACTCTAAGCCTTTGTAAAAGAAACAGAGCTTTCACAGCATACTCAAAATCAAAAATCAAATGGTTACATGAGCAAAAAAAGAAACCTGGACTACACAGCCTTACCCTGACATACGTGCCATACAGGTGCATACATGAGCTGGTACCTGTAGTGGGGGAAAGACTGTTGCAGAGAACAGGCAGACTTGCAGTGTAAGCACCACCTCTGTGAACAGAGCAGCACGATGCTGGTACAGACAGCTGTCCCAGTAAGTACACAGTGTCTAAGAGCAGCTCAGCATACTAGGCAGAAAGCCAAGGTTAGCAGGTATTGGATAAAGCTGACAAATTTGTCCCCCTCACCAGGTGAGAGGGAAGTGAACACTCTTCATGTTGGAGAAGATTATCTTCAAGACTCCCATGACCTCTTCTTTTTATTCTTTTGGGAAGTTTCAGTTATAGTTTTTTAATCATTACATATTTTATGCGTAAATCAGACAGTGTGGGGTAGAAAAATCAGTATAACACTCTTTAAGGTGATGATTCAAAGAGGCAATACTAGAAAGCATGTGCCTAGGCTGCCCTGACCAGAACGTTTACCTCCTGCTTTATTCCAGATCTCTGTTGCAGCAAGTTTCACCCCTGTAAACACCTGGCTTGTAAAAAGCCTTAAAGTGGCTACATCAGTCAGTAAATTGTTAAAATCTCTTATTTCGGTGCAATGCCTGCTGACAAGACATGGGAAGCTACTTTATACAATTGGAGCAAGCAATGCTTCAGTTGCTGTGACATTACCTACCTCTTCCATTTCCTCGTTTTTTGCCAGTATTATTAGGCAATCAAGATGAAAAAGTTATTCAACATGATAAAAAAATAATTCAGTTTAAATTTTGTGTAGTCTAAAAATAGAAGTGTGTGATTATCTGAATCAAAAGCAAAAGAATTCCCAATTACTGTATTTTGTCTTTATGAAATATAAAAACAGTTCAAGAAGTTAACAGCCCAAGCTGTTAATCAAGTCTACATAAGTGAATAAAAAAGAATATGAGACATTTCACACTTAAAGCACTCAACAATAATAAGCTTCCACCTGTTAACATATTAATAATGCTGTTAAGAATATGATGTGCTTGAATCTGTGCCAGAGATTTCATAAGCCTATGCAATTTCTTATCTGTCAAGAAGCACTCTTTAGCTACAGGAAAAAATATAAAAAGGTAGAAAGGGAGAAAGAAAGATCACAAGAAAAAAATACTGTATTAAGACTGGGATGACATTGTGAAAATCCAGTCACTTGACTCATTTACCATTAGGTTACATATATTGGAGAACATATAAAAGTCCAACATTGCATCAGAAAGTGGGTTGTACTGGATGACCTCACAGAACTTTTCCATTTGTGCTATTATTAATATGATGCAGACACTGAAAAACAGAGCTGGCAAAGAAATAGGCTGTTATCAGAGAGATGATGGATAAGAAGAGAGAAGATAATGCTGATAGAAACAATTACTTGGTATAACAAGCAGGGCATATTGTAAAAGCACTATGATGTAATGAAAGGAAGATAAGTTGATGCTCCTAAAAGTCAAATTATTAGATCTGTAGAGCTGAAAATGTAACCTCATGGAAGGTTTGCAAGCTGAGCAAATAAATCAGAGTGAATAACTTACATTAAACTTTGCTCATAAGATCTCTAAACTAATGACACTTTCTTGCTTCAAACTGATTTTTATCATTTCCTGGGACTCAGATTATATGAAATGATTGAAACATTTTGCTGTATTAGACATGTGAAATTCACACTGTTTTTAGGTTATATAAGATAGCCACAAAATTCATGACTGAAATGATTTACATAAAAGTGCATCTCAAGTCCTAGAAAAAAGTATACAGAGCAGATTGTGCTATTCAGTTTTATTATATCTAGAAGAACTCTGAAGTTTGGAGAACCTTTATTTTTTCTACTACCTAAGGCTGAGTCCTTCTCATGAAAAAAAAAAATATCCATTGAGTCTATGTCTGGGAGAGCCTGAAACATGTTTTAGTAAGCGTTTGCTTGAATTAAAACTGTTTGTCAAATGGCTAAAAAGGGACAGAATGCAATTATATAAAGGTGAAATGTAGTTCCTGTGTTCTGAAAAGTGTTTGTTGAAAACCTACTGTGAAATGTGCACACTTTCTTCACTAAGGACGGAACTGAGAGTATGAGGGGAACAAAGGGACAAGAGAAAAAACAAGTAGGTAAATCATGCAAGACAGCAATCAGAGAGAAGTTTAAGCAGAACTTAAAACTGACATTCACTGTCGTAGTGGTCCCTTGAGGACAAGTTGATTATTTATTCAGCAGGCCTGTTCAGCAACCTGTGCTTTGGAAAAAGAATATTTAACTTGCAGAACGTTGTACCCAAGCATAGTGAAAGGTGACCTGGACTACATGAGGTTCCCAGTGGGAAACTTGAAGAGGAATAGATGTTTGATACATCTTGATAACCAAGACAATTTTCAGTCTAAGTAACAGATGCATCTGGGGACAAAACCCTTTTTTGGATAACAAGTAATTTAGGATATTTGAGGTTCATATGGTTACTACATGTTGAACAATACTGAGTAAAGATTGTGCATACTGTACAGCAGTTCTGTGGTAAAGGGACACTGTAGGACAAGTAGAGAAAAACCTAACCATATTCAGCACAACTCCATCTTCTGGAAACTGCAGGTCTTGCAAGGTCAATTGAGTGACTCCACTGGCAGCCCTAGGTCCTGCTCACAGCCTCTGACAGGGAAATACTACATTGCTTCTCACAGAGTGTGCAAGTTCTACAGCCAATCCTTTTTTTGACATTGTGGCCTCAGTCATTTGCCCTGTCAACTGTTTAAGCTTCCCCAGGTGGGAGCCTCAGTGGGAAGAGCCAGCAGTTCACCTCTACCAGCATTGCATGCAAGGTCAAGCCAGAAAGAAAGAAAATTATTGCAGAACTTGTACTTTCAATGTCCTAAGCCTACCATAGGACTGTGCATTCAACACCTTGGAGTTCTGACTAAGAGGTAATAGGAAAAGTACAGACAACCTTAAAAAAAAAGGTAAATTATCCTTTGCGAAAGTACTGGTTTTGTTTGTCACAAGTCTACATTGTTCCAGACTACAAACACATTTTCACTCTGCCCATATTTCATGAGTGTGCTTGCCATTTAAGTCAAAGTGGTTCAAATGCAACTCAGGCCTTGCTTTGCCACCTCATGCTACAGTTGAAGAAGCCACCCTGCGATCCCCTGTGGTGACAACCACGCAGTCATCATCAAACTTCAGTTTTGCCAGAAAAACTATAAAGACTGGAGCGAGTAGCTTTAAAACGTCATTTTTTTTGAAAAGTTTGCTCTTACAGTTTCGAAGTTAAATCCCTTTTGTATCTGTATATTCATTGCCCATTAGAATAACCACACAAACACCGCCCGTTTACACAGTGAAAAGAAATATTTGAGAGTACAGACGTTTCTCTGATGAGAATAAAACAGTACTTTATTGAAATGAGAGGGAAGCTTTGATTTATTTTTAGCATCAGTGTCTCTAATTAAATTCTTTTCTAATATCTGCAAAGTATGCTGTGGCTGATGACAGCTTTGAAATACCAATATTTTCAACATTAACTGTAGACTCAAATTAATATTCGAAGAACTGTTCTAGGTTTACAAAGATGAGTTTTTCCAAGAAGCTTCCTTTGGTAATGTTTGGCCTCTGCTGTTTTTGCTTTTCATGAGAGACAGATTTTAATTGGCATGCATGTTCGTAGAAATTGAACACCAAAAGATGTTCAAGAAAAAACTTGTGGGCAATTAATTTTACATTTATAATGAAGTTTGTTCACAGCAGAAGTGTTTCAAGTGTTCATTCACCCTAGAATCAGAAGCAACATAATACATCTAACCAATTGTAGCTAAAATCACAGCCTTGACAGTGTCTATCCAAATGAAATAGTTGCAAAATCAATTTGCTATTAATACATTAAATTAAAAACACATTCTAAGAAGTACACACACAAAATGAAATGTTTCTGGTAACAGGTTTGGTTTAGCAGAATTATGATCCACATGTAGGCATTGTAGAGTACAGCAAAAGAGGGTAAAATTACAGGATAGGTTATTGTATGTTAAGATTTCTCCAAACTGACACAACTCAAACACAACTTTTCTGTAATACTTTCCTAATGGAATGCAATTGCCTAAATATTCCTTTCTGGGGGTTTTCTCCCTTTCTCACCCCAGGAAGGGGTAATCATCCCTAAAACTGAATGGGAAAAAAAAAAACCCTAGTGAGATTTTTCTCACTGTCTTGGTTAAATGTTATATAACCAAGTATCAGCAATGAAAGTACAATCTTAGAGTCACAAAAGAGAGGAAATGAGTCATTGCTGAGGAGTTTTAGAGGCACTTCCTTTGTTCAGACATCTCCCTTTCTAAGAAATAAAATAAGTAAAGCCTCATTTTCTGAAATTTGTAACCATTTTAAAAGAACACAGTTTATACTGAAAGTTTTCAATTAACATTTAGTTTGTAGTCTAGTTTTCTTTACATTTATACATAAAGTTCACCTTCAAGTACTTTAGAAGACCTGGCACTTCTTCAAACTGCTAGAGGTGTCCAGAAATCATTCTTCAATTTGCTGCAATTTAATATAAGCAGTAAACAACAATTTCAAAACGATGCTGGAACTGAGCAGGTATCTTCTGAACTTAGCCGCACACAGTAAGAGGGCTATAGTGATACGGCCTTATTACTATTAATGTTCAAATATGGATTCAACCTGTCACCTTCTATAAGCTTTCACAAAACCAAGGAAAAATATGATGCAACCTCTCAGGCTTTTTCAAGAAAAGAAAATATCTTTCAGTTTAGGTGCTTGGTATTACCCTTAAATATCAATTTTTGACAACTGTTGTTGCTGCTGCTTTCCATTATACTATTACATTTTCATGTTAAGTTTCTGTGCAGATGACCTTTAACTGTTTCAGCACAGAAAGGAACTTCTTTAGTACAGTAATAACTGGCTTAAACATGAATTAACTTATACTGAAAATGTACTGAATAACAGCACTTGGTTATCCACCTAAGATCATTCAGAATTTTTTTTTTTCTTTGCTGAAATAATAAATATTTGAAATCACAAGTACTGGGCTTCTAAAGCCTTAGTTAGAATACTGTGTTCTTTTAAAATACAGATTTTAGCCCTTGCTCACTTTCACTAAGTATTATTTTATGCTGGTGACTTTCATTCCTTTTCAGTCATTCCATAGGCAGTACGTTCCTATTTAGAAGGTGATTCACATCCTAAGAGTACAGTTCTACATCACATAAAAATTCCAAGTTAAATCCTGAAAATCTAAATCCTGATCAGAAGTATCAAAGTCTTTTAGGATGAGAAACACTGTTGGAGAAAAAAATGCCTTTAGGAATAAATCATTTCTCCTATGCTTCAATACGCTGAAAAGAGGGACAGTACCAGTACTCCACCTTAGAGAAAATCTCTGGTACTTTGTGTCCATAAAGGCTTCCAAATTTTCATGCACAAAAATTTCCATAGACGTTTCAGTTAAGGAATCATCTGGGTTTGGACATGACCTTTGCAGTTCAGAGAGGTGAAAGATTCTTTAACAAAACAGTATGTTTTGTGCCATTAGATATCAAATTTGTCTAGTATTAATAAAGTTACAGAATCCCATAAGACATAGCTGTAGCTAAGGGATGTGATTTATCTGCTTGCTGTTTCCAGCGCACAGACCCCACTGCCCTAACATTCCTCTGCATTTCAACTAAGTCTTGCCACGCATCTTGTCAAATTTTGTTAAGTCTCTCAGGTTTCAACCAATAACCACAGCAGCAGGCAGAGGATGAGGGAGGGCAGGTATGGAAAGGGAAATAATCTGAAAATTTTAAACAATGTTT